>WYDI02015749.1:0-15581 GCA_009867235.2 Psittacus erithacus | reverse complement strand
ATTTAGAAGCCTCTGCAACACCGCTGCCCCCCCCCCCCCCCCCCCCCCCCCCCCCCCATGTTAATATTCATCACCTTATTCGTGCAGTGGATAGCACTTCCATTAATTAGGGTCTAGATACTGAGACAAGGAGGCACAAAAGCACAAAAATGCAATCAGTTTTAAGTAACGTTAAGTTTGATGGCTTTGTAATGGAGGTGCTTGAAGGTAGGTGACATAGTCTTAGGTCCTTAGGACCTTAGTACAAGTGTAACAAAAATAAAATAGAAAAACAGGACCTGTGGATGGGGAATATCTGACGTTAGCAAGTGTCCAGGATGGGAGCAGTTAAACTGACAGGTAGAAGGACAGCATGATTGCTATGTTTGTGATGTTAATGAACCCATTAAGCTGTTGTAAACATCTACTGGGGAGTATCCGGGACTAGCAGATGGCCAGGATGGGAGCAGTTAAACTAACTGATAAGTAGGAGGACAGGATGATTGCTATGTCTGTAATGTTAACTAAGATGGTGCTTCAAAGACTGCCAGAAGTTATGAAGATTGTTGGGAGAAGTAAAACGACTCTCGAAGACCACCACCACATTTTTGTAATTCATGTGTAGCCTTATGAATATGTATGTATACCCAGAGACTATAAAGGATGGCCTGTGTAGCAATATGGGGACACACGTTAGGAGGAGCTATCCCCCGTGTCTCGCGGCGCCGCAATAAAGAATACCTGCTTGTCATCTTGAAAACTTTGTTGGCGAGTTTGTTCCTGGAGTTTTCTCCGAATCAATACCCTAATAGATGAGCCATAACTCATCACTTACATGCCAGCCCCGTGCCAGCCTGGCCCCTCATCCTGTCTCCATTGCGACAAAGTGCTGGAGGAAACTGGGGGGCCGCTAAAGTGACGCTCCAGAGGAGAGCAGCCAGGAAAGACAGACACCTCCGAGCCCCGCCGTGCCCCCTTTCTCCTCCGACCGGCGGCGGCTTCTCGGCGGCAGCCCCGGCGGCACCTCCGACACCCTCCCTGCCAGCAGCGCCTCTCTGCAAGCCGCCTTTAGCGTATGCCGAAGTCTGCCCGCTCTCCCCCGGGCGATGACAGCGTCCCTCACCGCGCTTCCCTGGGCAGCCCCCATTGGGGTAGCAACAGCTCTGCCCGCAGCAGTGGGGGCGCCGCTGAAAGGCGCCTGCACAGGCGGACGGGCGCGGTTCCCCTCTGAAGCCAGCGACGGATGATCAGGCAGTGTCGGATCGCGGCCCGGAGGGCTCCCCTCAGCCCCGGCTGGCCTCACGAGCCATGCCCCCAGCCTCAGGGCCAAACCCCGGCCGGAGACCCTGGGCATCCGCTGTCGGTGCCCGCTGCCCCGCGCCCCCCTGCAGGGCCGCGCGTCCAGCGGGATCCCGCTCGTAGCGGCCCGCGGATGCCGCTTCGTTACTGCCCTGGTAGGAAAGGTGCTGGGACTAGGGAAAGTGCCGCGTAAAACGGCGCCATCCGAGCTAAGGCTGTAGAGCAGAAGAGGATAAGCACGAGTAATCTTACGTCCCTCCAGAGAGTGGGATCCCCGGGCTGCGCAGCATTGGACAGGTCTCCTGTCGGGGTGTAGGACACCGTGCAGGTTGCGGGTGGAAAGGTAACCTAGCGCTGTGACCTTTTGAGCTTTTATAGGATTTTCCTGCAAGAAAACATTTCTATTCATCATTCCAACTGTCAAACAAAAAAGGATGTTCACACGAGAAGCTGTTGCTTTCAGATACAGGCAAGGCCGTGCAGGTGGTGATAATCACCAGTACTGAGTGGGAGCTGGTGGCAGGCTCTTTGTAACTTGTGGGCTAAATTTGTTCTGTGGCCAAAGAATGTGTGCAGCACAGCACGGCCTGAAGGAAGCCAGGCTGTATGTGCAGCACTGCATGAGCGCAGCACACACCTATGCCATGCAAGGTCCATGACTCTGTGGATCGCCACCCCCTCCATGCACAGTGGTCTTCAGGTCAGCATCACTAGGGCTGTTTGGAAGTGCCTTTATACTGTGCTTATGCATTCGGTTGTTATTTCACTGCATTCAAACAGTATTTAGCTGACTTTGATGTGTTCTGTAACAAGGTACTCAGAGATTAGCATGTTTTCTTCATTTCTGAAATGATAGCTACTGGGATTTTCTCTCAAACATTTCTATGCCAAGTATTATAATTTTGACACATTGGACTTGAAAATAACAGATCATTTAATACGAGCTAAATGAATGTTTTGTGTTGTCACAGTACTTTTATTAGTCAAAAGTACAGTAATTAGCAAAAAAATTAAAGAACTTGCCTGTGAAAACATGTTGACTGGGTTCTGCTTTCATTTCTGTATGGGTAAGCATTATTATCAGGAATCCTGAGAGGTTTGTTTTGGCTGTTACTGGAACATTAATCTTTATGTTATCCTTTTTGAGGTGAAAGCAGAAAAGCTGTGGGTCTCTGAAGAGTGCTTCATTCATGAACATTCCCACAGAGACTAATATGCCCTTCCAAAAGCAGGCTGGGTTGCACTGGCAGCAGTTACAGTGTGGTGGGGAAACATGTGGAGGTGCTTAGGGGCAAGGACTGTACATGGTGTGTGTGTGATTACAGTTTGGTGTGCTCAGCACAGGGCTAAAGGCAGACCCAGTGGGTGGGATTCTTCTGTCAAGCTGTGGGCTGGGAACAGTTGCCAGTCAAGTGGTGTATACATACCTGCTCATTAACGCACATGGCAGAAGCACTCCTTTGCCTGAAATTATGTGTTATGGGAGGGGCTCAGGGAACAGTGCTGTTTAACATCTTTGTCAGTGAAATGGACAGTGAGATGGAGCACGTCCTCAGCAAATTTGCTGATGACGCCAAGCTGTGTGGTTCAGTTGATACGCTGGAGGGAATGGATACCATCCAGAGGGACCTTGACACACTTGAGAGAGGGGCCAATGCCAACCTCATGAAGTTCAACAAAGTGAAGTGCAAGGTCCAGCATCTGGGTCAGAGACAATCCCAAGCACAAATACAGATTGGGCAGAGACCCAATTGAGAGTAGCCCTGTGGAGAAGGGCTTGGGGTTGTTAGTTGATGGGAAGCTTAACACGAGCTGGCAGTGTGAGCTTGCAGCCTAAAAAGCCAGCAGTATGCTAGGCTGCATCAAAAGAAGTGTGACCAGCAGGTCAAGGGAGGTGATCCTGCCCCTCTGCTTTCATGAGCCGACACCTGGAGTACTGCGTTCAGCTCTGGGGCCCCAACACAATGGAGTGAGACCAGAGGAGGGCCACAACAATGATCTGGGGGCTGGAACACCTCTCTTGTGGAGACAGGCTCAGAGAATTGGGCTTGTTCAGCCTGGGGTAGGCTCAGGGGAGACCTTGTAGTACCTTCCAGTACCTAAAGGAGGCCTACAAGAGATCTGGAGAGGGACTTTTTGCTTGGGCATGTAATGACAGAACAAGGGGAAATGGCTCTGAGCAGAAAGAGGGGAAAATTAGATTACATATGAGGGAGAAAATCTTTACCATGAGAGTGGTGAGACACTGGAAGTGGTTGTGGTTGCCCCACCCCTGGCAGTGTTCAGGGCCATGCTGGATGCGGCTTTGAGCAGCCTGGTCTAGAGGTCTAGAGAAAGATATCCCTGCCCATGGCAAGGGGGTGATCTTTAAGGACCCTTACAACACAAAACATTCTACGATTCTTTGTCAGTACTATTTATTTGACTCTGCTTGGCTCAGAGCATAACCAGACCTATCTAGTAAGTTGGCAGTGTGTTTATCAGCAATGCTGCATTCACTTTGCCCATGGGACAAAGAAAACAGTGGAAATTACAGTGGCTGCAAAGTGTTGACACTGCAGTGAGGGACAAGAGGTGAGAGAAGAGGAGCCTAACTCTCTCACTTTCTGTGGGTCTCACTGTGGCTGAGAGGACCTATGGTTCTGGTGGTCTCTTTAGTTAATTCACAGTCAGAAAATGCTTCAATTAGCCATAACAACCTGGGGGTCAGGGAGAAGGGAAATTAGTAATGCCCTCTTTACTACTATGCTTGCTGTATTAAGTCCTTTTAATGAATTGTTTATTTGAAGGGCACTTTTATGTGAGTAGCTAATTTGGAGAAATACTGTGCAAGTTTTACCATTTTGCAATGCTTTTCCTTGCAAGGGGACAAGGTACTTATGTTTAACCTCCTCCTGTGAAGGAACAGCTAATCTGCATGGGGAATATTTTACCTCATTAATAGTATGATTTATTATGTGATTGATGTATTTGCCAAATAAAATATTAATATAACACCCTGTGTGTGACCAGGCTATTATTTCATTGGCTTGTGCTAGCTTTTAAAAATAAAATCTTGGCATCTCCCCATTTCTTTAAGATTGACTGGACAACAGCAAATGCCTAAGCAAACTCACAATTTATTGACACATGAAAAAAGACATACAAACATTATCATTGGACCTCCTGACTGCTAAATTAAGCCAATATGCTTTCTTTTAGTCTTTGAAACATTCTGGAAGTTTGCAACCTGTATAATGAAAATATGCTAGGTCTGCTGCTGTACCATTTGTCATCTTTCCTCCTTATTGCCTTTTCTTGTACTTGTGGTATGACACAGTGGTTAAATGCTTGTCCCCTACGTTTTCTGAATTGTCTGATTCAAAGGAATTCGTGAACTGTTGGACAGTGTGTGAATTCTGACAATGGAATCTGCAATTCCCAAATTTCTGTCATTGCTCAATGAGGATCAGGAGTAGTTGCAAGAGGTGTATGAACCTGTGTAGGCATCCTCACTAGTGCTTGGCCTAGGCTACACTGGTGTGGACTCTCTCCTAGGGAGCAATCATAACTCTTTAACAGAACATAAACCCTGCTAGGCCTGTAATTTACCTTTCAATTGTGGGGTCTAAAACATAGACCTTTTATTTGTCACCAGTAATTCATGCATTTGGCTGCCCGGCCAGCTGCACAACAGAAACCTTTTTGGCTTGGCAAAGCTTGGAGGTCTATAAGCTTTGCTGATGGGCTGGACTGATCATAGCTTGAGAGCTATGAAATGGATATATAAATGACTGTCCTTGCTGGGGAATGGAGAACAGACATAAAAGTGTGTGCTAGAGACTTGAAAAACCTAGATATGGAAAATCACACAAATACAATTTAAAGACTACCTGAGTCATGTAGCTCCTAGCCACACTGTAACCCACCCATTGTGAATCAACCAAGTGGAAAGAAATATAATAGTTGGGATGGATATGTACCTAGATACTGAGCAAGCCTTGTGGGTTCAGCCAGGATCCCCCCAGGGAAAAGAGCAAAGAGGTTTTTGGTTTGTGCGATGAGATGGCTATACAGCCCAAACCTATGCAATGTAATGCTAACCTACTATTTTTTTGCTATTCTTGGGTATAATATCTTTTCATTCTCCTCTGGTAATTTGTGTGTTTAAGACTTGCTTTGCACCTGAAACATCCTGAAATAGAGATGACATCATTTATCATCGCCCTGGGAAGCGCTCTGACAGTTCTATTCTGTTACCTCATTATCAGATCACAGTTGTGTCACTTCCCATTAATTGTGCCTGCCTGTGCCAGCCAGGATTAGTTCTGCCAGTGAAATTTACAGTATTGGGGGCTGTGACACTGCTCCCTTGCCAGCCACCCTCTTCCCTTTGTCACCTACACTCCCCATGCTCAGAGCACCATCAATGAGGACAAACCTGGCTCTGGCTAGGTCAAGCGCAGAGCCACCTCAGCAAATTGTCTGTCTTGTAATTCAGCTTTGGGAAGTGATTTGCTTTCAGGATAGAAAATTTATCTCTCCCCATGGCTTTATTTTTATGTTTGCATTTGTCCCTCCCTTACCCCTTCTCTCTAGCATCATCTGGATGGCAAACATCACTTTGGTTCTTTGCTGGTGTCTTGAACACTCAGAAATCATGTTTACAGACCAATACTTTCTCTGAAATATTAATAAAAAAATCTAGTCCTTTCAAAGCTGATAGAAATACTGTGTTCTGAGGGCAGGAGCGAAGCATTGAACAAGACCTTGAGGAGAACAGTCTCACTTGTGCAGCAGCGGAGGACGGATGGTGCTTGGCAGGACTTGGCCCTATGACATCCTGTGCTCTGAAGATACTCAAGCTATATTACTGTCAGAGGAATTTTTTGTCCTCCAAACATTTAAGAGTGTATAGCTACTCTTTAAGAGGTGTTTTACTGAATATTGTGGAAATCAGGGTTGTTTTCCACAAAATTAACAGGAAAAAGCTGCAGCTCCTCTTTTCCTATGTAGACCTGCCCTTGTGTCTGACCCTGGGTTTGAGATGAGCTTACATTTCAAGAGCCTTTAAGGGCTAGATGGGTCAAAGCCAGGTTTTGATGTTTCCTTCTCATCAGGATCCTGAGCCCTCAGTCTGAAGAGAACACCTTACCCACGCAGCCATAGCTAGGGGCAGGAGGGCCTGGCTGCCTGGGGCATGACAAGCAGGCAGCTGCCGCGGCACAGACCCCAGCAGGTCCCATGGGGCAGCCCTGAGCAGGGACAGGCCTATCCAGGGAGGCTGCAGGGGAGCAGCAGGAGGCAGAAACATGGCATATGTTTCCAGTGTGTTCAGGAGGCAGGACAGAGATTAGGCTGAGCACACGCACACCTACACCATGGCGTGGGCAAGGATGGACCTCAGCCTGTGGTGAAATGGGCCATCAGGACCCATGGGTCATTAAAGTCTCCTGGCATCCTCCACTGCCTCCCTAGCCCTTGGAGTGTGCCAGGTCAGAGCCATGGAGCCAAGCCAAGATCCCTGAAGCCAGGACTGGGGAGGGAACCGAGCCTCCCCTAGGGGTCCCTGGAGGGGACAGGAAGGCTGGCCAAGGAGCTTGGTGTCCCATGGCCCTTGTGCTGTGGGTGAGTCCTGCGCAGCCTGAGGCCAGGCCCTCTGCTCCACCAGCTGAGCAATCTGTGGGAGAGCTTTGGGAGTGAAGCTGCCCCCAGAGAGACACAATGCTGGAGTCCGGGTGACCCACATGCAGGCTGTGCCCCTCACCCACCAGCACAGCCCTGTTAGGCTGAGCATGGAGAGCAGGGCCTGGGTAGGGGGTTGTCAGCAGTTTCAAGTACAGCATGTGGTGAGCCAGGTCTCTCCAAAGAATCCTGCTAGGAGACACAACTACAGGGGAGGCCCAAGACTCATCTAGAGACAAGTACACTGGAGCCCAGAAATGGCTTCAGTAGGGCTTCCAGGCAGAGGGCATGGGGAAGTCCTAGATGTGCCAGTCAGTTAGTACCTGACAGAAATGTTTTTATCTGCATGCTTTTATTCATTTTCAGTTCTTTGTACCTCTTACCCATCTCCTGGTCCTCTGGCCATCCTCACTGTATAGAAGTTAGTTTGCTTTTGGGCTGTTTCCTGGAGTTAGGCAACAAGTTCCTGCTGAGATCAAGCCCAGGTGCAATGCTATGGGAGATTTGCTGCAAGGACTGCTGCAAAAAAGATATTATAAGCCACGTTCCAAATGTTTTTTCCTGTCTTCTCCCTGCAACCCAGGGAGCAACGGGTAGTTTAGATGTAGTCAGAGATGCTCATTGTCCCTACTTCCTGTGGGCCAAGAGTTTTACCCTCTGTAGTCTGGAAGAAATGATAAATACCAGGTGAATTAATTTCGTGGATAATACTAACCCAGGTGTTTCAAACATCTTATATCTGCAAATAAGTTTAGCTATCCATCCTATCAATGTCTCCCCATTTGGTCTTGGCAATGGCCTTATGTTAATGTGACCAGGCAGCTTGGAGAGATATATATATACCTCACAGATATATCTAAGATGTTTACTGGTGATTTAGTGAGACACATTTAATTCTCCTCAAGGTGATTTTTATCTAGAATAAAGATTTAACCTTTTTTTTTTTTGTGGTTTTGTTCTATTTCCATGCTGTATATTAACTGTGTTTTAAAAAGCAACCAGCTTTTGAGTCTGTCTTTCCAAGTCTGTGATGTTGGCAGTGGTTCTGACAGTAATAAGTTTTGATAGGTAAAACGAATAACATTTGGTCACATTTAGCTTAATAGCTCCCTTAATGTAGTCTTGTCATAGAGCTAAACTTGTTTGTTGATAAATGAAACCATCAGAAATGAGACAGAAACTTCTTTTATGAACTGCTTTATATTTCTGTCATTTCTCCAGAGGCTTATGAGGAACAACTGTAGCGTATACTATACATTAGATTTATTTTCTGCTTTGCTGTCACAGGTGCCTTGCCATTAGGAATTTCATTAAATGCATGATTTCTATCTAGTATTTTTAAACTAAAATCTTAAGTTTGTTACATTACATGGCTTGTTACATGCTTTGCAATATTATCCGTAAGGTATGTCAAGGTGGGATATATACAGGTAATTTTATGTATGGATACGCATAGAACTCTGACTGTAGTTTTTCCATCAGTTAAAAAAATATAGTGCAACCAAGATGAAATGCAGTATACTTCTTCCATGTATGCATGTGAACAGTCATACAGGGTTTAATCAAAGGCTCTTCCAGGCTGTCATCTAGTCTCTGACAGTTATATCAACTCGAAGAAAGGGCATGGAGTGACCTTCTTTTGCAATATTCTTCCAGGCTCTCCCAGTCTTTGATGAAGAAACTTCCAGAGTAAGAGGTTGCAGGCTTAACCAGAGTATTTAACAGCATCATGACTATAAAATAAGATTTACCTTAAATGCATTTACTTAACCCATACATTCTTCTGGCTTTTACAGTGTTCTGTGTCAGTTATTTCTGTGGTGTATTGAGGCTGCCTTCATCTCAGGATCTCAAGATGCTTTCTTGTTTCACAGGTAGGCAAGTAACGACAAGAAGTTATACTGTGATTTGTAGTTCCGAAAATGAAGCTTGATCATCCTTGATCATTCAGACTAAGGAATGGAGCAAGGACCATATCCTGTTATTTTTGTGTGTGACTTTCTTTTCGTCAGTACAGAAGTAGTAAGCGTATCTCACAGGATTATTACAGGCCGCTTTCTTATTTACTTTATGGGGTTACCTTTTGAACTCCACAAAACAAAATTATTACTGGAATATTATCAAGTTTTGCATGGCCTGATAGTTCTGCATGTCTTTATCAAACATGTCTGTTTGCCAACACATATCTCAGAATAAATATAAAGCTTGCACCTGAAAAAGCAGCACTGGCCGATGCAGAATTAAAACCAGACTGAATGAGTGTTGCTGAGAAGAGGAAAGTGCTCTTATACTCCTAAGTAGATACACAGGAATATATTTTAGTATTGAAAACTTCAGTGGCATTTGTTCTTTCTACCTGAAGGTTGATCTTTCTCCTCTGACCATGTTCCAACAGTAAAGACAGTGTAAATACTGAGCAATGGAGGTATATTTTAACATAGGATATGAGACTTTTGCAGGTGTTATATGCAGTTCAAATCTCATTCTTGCAGAAGAATAGAATAACTCCGGAAGTAACCTCTTGTGAAAATAAATTGAATTAGGTGTATACTTACTGGTATTTTTTTTATAAGCAGACCTAGAGGTTACTCAGTAGACACACTGATCAAGAGAGCTTTGCAGCCAGAGATAAATTCTGGTACAGCCATTAATTCTTCAGAACAGTGGGCTTAGAAAATCTAATGGTTTAACTATTAGTTACAGGAAATAACTGGTGGCTTTACTTACCTGGTTTTGGATGGGCTGTAAGTTACTTGTGGCATCTTTGACTTTAGCATAGAGATCAGAATAAACAAACTGTATACTCTCACACACAATGTCTAAAAAAAAGCAAACAACAAAACCCCACAACATTTTAAGGCTATTAAAAAAATGTTTTAGTAAGTCTGACAAATCGTAACAATTTCATAAAAATCTTTAGATACAATATGTTTCATTTGTTTATTAAAATTAAGTAGTTTTAGTATTTTGTATCATAGAGTTATGTGGGAGTCATGCATATTTCACTCAGCAAGTCAAATTTGTCATTTTTCTAGTAGTTTGCAAGTTCTGCTTTAAACTTTGAGATTCATTAAAAGTTAGACCTCAATGACCATATCCTGCTTCCCTTGCTCTTGCTAGTTATTGTGTTGTTGTAGGAGTGCCTTATTAATTCTGACATGAATAATGGCAGAGAAATGGTGATTGTAATTCTGACATGATGAAGCCTGAATATTGTCTGTCTTGAGACTTTGGCCAGTCTGATATAGAGGGAAATGGAAGGTGTTTCTTTCATGTTTGTAAGAAAACTGTTCAGAGATCTGATATCTTAGACAGAGTTCTGCTTAGACTGATCTGTGAATAGCACTGATGTGGAGGAACAATTGGTTCACATTAAATGATTTTATAAATTGCATTATCTACAATAATGACCATAGTAAGCAATATTTAATTTTCTGAGCAGATATAGCTAGTATGCAACTATCCATCAAGAAGTTAACAGTGGTGCTCAAAGAAAAGCATACTTATTGTCTTCTGGCCTCTTACTTTCCAACTGCACAACTTTTTACCTTTGTTCTTTTTTTGTTTTTCTTTTCTTTCTTCCTTCCTTCTCTAAGATTAGATTTATGAATCATTTACAGAGGGAGAAACTCTTCTGCAATGTTTTTTTCATTAGTCCCTTTTGATGATTCATTTTAACACAGATGCTGTCACTTTACCTCTGTTGGTGCATCAGAGAGACACAACTTTATTGTAAAGTTTTGGAACATAATTTTTTTTTCTAATAGCAGGAAGCTATCAGAATTGCTTTCTCTTTTGTGATATAATTTCTCTGAAAAGGTCATCATGGCCTATCTTCTGAGCAGAATTCACAAAATTATAAATATATTGGTCAAGGTTTAAAATCAAAACCTTGCGTGACAGAATAACCATGACCTTAACAATAACCTTATTGGGATAAGAAAATGTGGCCTTATGTAAGTGTGAATTATAAGAACATTACCTTTGAAAATCCTCATTTGGAAAACATCTTTCAAGTTTCAGTCATTTTTTACACTTGTTTTTAACATTTTTGGAAAATATTCTTAAGTAAATGCAGAATCCCTGTGAATTTACTGTTGACAAAAATAAGGACTCAACCAGGACTGTAAATAAGCGCAGCTGTTTTGGACGCAAGCCATCTTAATTTACAAAGTCAAGGAGAAGATTTCTCATTTAAAATTATTTGTAATTTTTCTTTTTTTTTAATATAGGATTTAAAAAATATGAGGTCACTAAATAATGCATCTTTTTCAGCTCAATTCTGACAGCATTTACCTTATTTAGGTACAGTACTCTTTAAAGTTACCATGAATAAAGCAGTGAAAAACTGGAAACTGTCCTTCAGTCTCTTCTCATTCACAAACAAACCTTTCTCCTTAAAGGTATTTTTACAAATGAATATGCTATTTCATATACTCCAGTATTTCCCATTGGACATCAACTATGCTGGCACGTCAAGCAGTGTCCTTTTTAGTGTAGAGAATGATAAGGGAATTGTGTGCTTTAAATCAAAGAAAGACTCTTGTTGACTTGTTGGGCACCCTGAGGACTGGATAATAAACACTTTTTTCTGAGGAGGAATTCATAACATTTTGTAAAAGGTACATCATATTGTACAAATATATTAAAACTAGGTCAGTTTAAAAACACGATTTACCACAGCATTCATTCATAGGAATATTTTTTAAATAGTTTGTCTCAGAAAATAAGCCACATAGCCAGATTACTGCTGATAACTGAATAGATTAAAGTTATTGACATTAGTTTTGAACATCTAAAGAGTATTGGAATAATAATATAAATCCAATGATTGCTTCTTGCTGACTGCATGAACTTGAGGGTTACAATTCCAAGTGTATCTCCGGTGAAGAGAAGCTACTCAAAAATAACTGATGATCAAAAAAAAATGCTACAATAAATTCAATTATAAAAATTTGTTTCTTACACTTCTGCAGCCTCTTTGGCCACATGAATCCTGCTCAAAATCTCAGTAGGAAAGAGTATTTCTAACTATAAGTGACACTAGATTGTAAGAATGACAATTTGCAGGAGTGCTGATGCATTGTATAGCATTTTTAGGTTTTTTTCAGGAGAAAAAGAGGAGGGAACACCTACTAAAGCAGTATTCACTGTGATTGGGAGGAAGGGCTGAAGCAAAATATCTTTAATTTTTTTTTCACTTTTAACTTTTCTTCATGTTTTGTTCTTGTGGACCAAAAAAGCACTTAGCCCTAATTTTTAAAGAAGCCCTACGAAGTTCCAACTGATAATAGTCGTGTATAGAGAAATCCATAAATATGTACCTGCCCCTTATTGACGACACTTAGACATCAGCAGATCCAGCTGGTGGATCAGGGTTCAGTTTTTGCTAGTTGACCTGTTTTTAGGGCCAGCTAATACAGATGCTATTATTGCTACATTTGCTTGGAGGTTGTATTAACATTCACTGCATGGCTTTTCAGTTCCAGAATTTTCTTCTGACTGATATTTTTTTTTTGTATGTTTCAGCAAATCCAGTCAGTTAATGAGCTATAGAAATAACTTTAGATGTTCTCAATCTGCATGTCTTTATTAGGTCTGTATGCACATATGAGTATGGAGAAAGCGTATTCATATTCAGATGTGTCAGGAAAAGGTATCTAACATATCTTGCTTGAATTAAATGTATTTTGTGTTAAAAAGAAAGTGAAGTCATTAATATATAATCAAAATTATACAACCAGCTATTATGTGTCTAGCCTGACATATAAGTGTTTTAATGTTCCGTGGCAATTTTTGGTTTCAGTAGCATGTCATGAGATTCTTGATGGGATGAGCAGCTCTATCCTCTTTTCCACCAGCTGACACAAAAGTTTGTTTAAAGTTGGAGCCAACCTGTGAGCAGGAAGGAAATTCCTGCCCACTAATAAATTATAGGCTGGTCTAAAGGATACTCTTCAGTATTTGTAAACTGCCCTACTCTCTTCTGTCCTGGAGTAGAGAGGAGCCTGAATGATTTCAACATGGTGCTGAAGGATTATGCCATTATTCCTACCTCTCCCTAAAAGGACTTCGGTCTAGAAAGGGTGCAGAAAATAAAAATTAGCCATTGTTCTGTACACTTTCTTATCTCTTAGCTGGCCAAAAAGGAAGAGATGGAATCACATGGACAATTCAACAAGTGTGGGAAAAGTGTACAACACAGAGCAACATTAGGATTGTGGAAGGACAAGGGACATCAGTGAGAGTGGAGCTGTGGCTGAGGTAGAACTGAATGCAGAATGAATAAAGGAGAAATACAGACTTCTCATCAGCAAACTATGTAATCGCATGTTGATTTGGGTATGTGGGTAATTGCATTCTGTTCAGCAAAGCTCTGTGATAGCTTTGAACTCAATGATCTGGGGAGGTGGGGAGGGCTTTAAAGATGAACTAGTTCTTGTGTCCTGTTTTAAAGGGGGTGGGTTCGTTATTTCTAATATGGTATGCAAGCTTTGACAAATGACCCATTTTTTGAGAGGTGATAAGCATCCACAGCCCCAGTGAATTTCAGTTCTGACTTTAGTGGTACCCAGAATTTTTCAGCTCAATTGTCCTTCTGACAGGAAGTAAAGTCAATTAGGCTTTATTTTTGCTTGCTTTTTCATTGAAAGCTGTCATGAGTGCTGACACTTTAAATGTCGGTAGTTAATATTACTACCGATTAGTTACAAGTACAGTCACAATGTCTATACTGGGGTAGGGGAAATTTCATTTTAAAGTATCGGTCACAGTGACCATGGTCCATTACTGTGTTTTATGGCAAGACAGAATAGAACAGAAGTTCAACATGTACTATGAATGTGTGAAGTTCATCTAAAGCTGGAAAGCCTAAGATGCATTAAGCATTGAAATAATCAACTTTGAGGAAGTTTGTTACTTGGACCGTGGTTTAAGTTATCTTAAAAGTTAATTCACAAATTACATGCCCAGCGCAATTAGTTCTATTTTCAAAGAGGCCTTTGCTTTTTGAAAGGGCTAGTTGTAGTAATATCAATAAATAAAAATTATTCAGAGTGAAGTAAATGGAGAATGGTATTACAATGTCTAAATATCACTATTAACTTTTACAATTTACTTTTATTCGTGTTGAAAATGACCACTTCTTGTTACTTACATCTGCACTGTAGGAGCACAGCATTTTTGTGGAAGTATGGTTTACAGTGCCACAAAGGTGTAATGACAGTAGCTTACTCCTCTATATTCTAGAATTTTACTGTTAAGATTCTAATTTTCAGTGAACTAAATGGTAACCATAGCCTTTTAATGAAAATTCATGGCATTAATTACAGATACACAAGCAGAAATAAAATTGATAGATTTTTTCCTAAAGGGCTTGCTGAGCTAACTTAAGTTCTGCAAAAGACCTCAGAGTACAGAAAACCTCTACCCTCTATTTTTTAATCTGAGCTGAAGCACTAGGGGTTGGGAGGAAACTCCGAAGATTTTATCACTTTGTAAATGTCTCAATTTGAAAAAGAGAATTAGTCTCCTAAGACAATGAATTTAACAGTTAACATCATGAACTAGAAAAGAGGCTGCACAGTTTTAACTTTGTATTTCTTCTGGAAGTTAGTGTTGCTTATTAAATTTCCATAGTGAACCAAATCAGTCCCTGAAACAAACAAACAAAGAAAAAGCTATTTCTATCAAGAATATTTAACTATTTTTTGCCTCAAATGACCTGAATCATCAGATATAACTCTGCTGGCACTCTTGTAATGTAAATCCCTTTTAGTAGAGGTATACATCTCAACATGTCAACATTTTAGGTTTAAGGAATAGGTATTGGTTGCCTTGGACACTTTTGTGGAGGAACTTTTTGCCTTTACTTATGCTCTTGGATAGTTTCTTTTGTTATTTTCACCAGTACAAGAGCCATCATATTCAGAACTCTATTCCTGATAGCACAGAGCTCTTTAGCCCCCATCATTACTATTTTTGTTTGCAGAGGAATATGTACTCTGTGGCATGGTAGAAATTATTTCATAACCCTGTCTCTAGAGTTCTACTTGTCTGGGTTTTTTTGTTTGTTTGTTTCCAGAGCTTAGCATGGTTCTGAATGAGTGCATTTCTTTGCTTGAGTTAACTGCTTATGAATTTTATGATTAACACTTTCCACACCCTCTGAATGTTTCTTCCAGTCCAGATTTTCTTCCTTTCTCTTAGGTATTCAGGCTATAAACAGCCTCTGGTGTATCTTTCTGTTCTTCAGACTGTGCTGAAGAATTATATTACAATTTTCAGTTTTAGCTTATTTTATTTTTAGTTTTCCCTCACTACGTTAGTTTCTCTTTTGTCTCGCTCATCTACTTTTCATATTATTGTGGGACTTTTTTAAATTAAGAACTATATATAACATCTATTAACATTTCATTGCCTAGTGCTTTTTTTTTCTCTTTTGCCTTTTTTTTTTTTTTTCTCTTAGTCTAATGTAAGCTATGAATGTAAACAATATTAACAGTTATTTTCATTCTTCATATCCCCCCAAAATGATGTATTGAGTTACAGGACTCTTCAGCTTGTTGCAAGCTAAGGTGGGCTGACGACGCGGGGAATCAAGCGACAACTCAATATGAGTGATAAGCAAGTTCCACTTT
>WYDI02015746.1:0-29303 GCA_009867235.2 Psittacus erithacus | reverse complement strand
CCAAAACTGCTCTTCCCCTTCTTTGTCAGACCAGCTCCACCAGCCCCCAGTAAACCTGGCCTACTAAATTGTGTCCCGTGTTCAAGATACCCATACCCCTGGCTATGGCACCACCCTTCCAACCATTCATTAACCTGGCCAATCCTCCTAGCCTTTTCAAGGTCCTCCCCTGTATCCTGGGGAACTGATGAAAAGACAATCTGAGCTCCAGAGCCCATAATACATATCTCTTCTTTTAACAGAAGCTGTATTTTATTTATCAGTATCTGCTTATTTCAAATCTACTAGTGCATGTATAGCTGCATCTGCATAACGCAGTCAGTTTACTAGAAGAAAACTTAATGCTTTCTAACATGTTGGGTTTTTACTGAAGAATAGTATAATTGCATCTTCTTCCTGTATTATGCCTTTAAAACCGGATCAACTTCCAGTTATTAATGCAGCATTTTCATGATGACGGAGGTTGTTTACCAGTCAGTCTCAGCTTTTATTTCCAGTACTAACAGCACCCATCAGGCAGGGGCTTTTTGTTTTTACTTGGGCAACACATTTAAGAAATCTCTTCAGTTTGATTAAAAGTGAAGTAATTTTTGAATCATTAAAATTGTTCTTTCCATTTTCAGCTCTTTGGTTTTGTGCTAATTTTGTTGCAGAATTTATTTATAATTTTCAATCAGCATTTTTTTAAAAAAAATTTATGTCCTTTTGCTCTGTATTGCATTCTCAAATCTGTTATGTGTGTTTGTCTTCATTTGTCTTTCATTCAAATGCTGACAACCAGACAGAAAACTTCCAGCTGTGTTCAGAAATGATGCGTAAGAAAGCTATCTTTTGATTTGCAAACTAATTAGGCAGTTTTCAATTGTTGCTTCTCTTTGTAGAGTGCTCACTTGGCCATGATCGATACTCTTATGATGGCATACACTGTGGAGATGATCAGCGTTGAGAAAGTCGTTGCATGCACTCAGCAGTATTCATCCTTCTTCCAAGCTACAGATCTACCTTATGACATTGAAGATGCTGTCATGTACTGGATAAACAAGGTATCAGTACTGGAAAAGCAAGCTGTGATTTTTCTTCGTAGTCTATATGATTCAGTTAGAGGTGAGTGGGTAGGATATGTGTGTATGTAGGTATATGAAGACTGCTCCTTCATCTGCTGTGTTTGGATAATAAAAAGCGAAGTTTCCAGAAATAAACAAGTTACGTGAACAAAAGAAGTGGGAAGTCTAAATAAAACATTGTCATATGTATTACATATAACATCTTAGCAATCATTGTCATGTTGAGATGTCATGACGGCAGCTGCTTGAGATTCCCTTTGGTTCAGAGAGTTATCTCATTGTGTAATTTATCATGATTTAAAAGCAAGGTATTCTGTTTGTACTCAAACACATATTGCTTGAAGCGATCTACCTTCACTGCATAATCAAATAAAGTAACAAGGATGTGCTGTTAATCAAATATGATTAAACATAATGAGGGGTAGGTTAGTTTGTACAATGTGAAGCTAACAAGTAGTGACCCCAGACTGTATCTGAACTGATGTTTTCTGATTTGGCTTCAGGGCTATAGTCTGAAAAATTTGTTTCATCTTTTCAGTTGTTGGTGGTGGTGATTTATAGATCTTTTGGAAACTTACAATTTCTACTTCTTTCTTAGAACAGACCACTGAATTAACTGTTTTGTGTCTAGGTAAATGAGCATTTGAAAGACATAATGGAACAGGAACAAAAACTAAAAGAGCATCATGGTACAGAATCTGCAGGAGTTCAAAAGGTAGGAGTAAGACTTAAAATCTTTTAAAAAAGAATAAGCTTTTCATCTGTCAACAAAAACTACTTGCATGCATTATGTACAAGTGAATATACATTTGCAGACATTGAACTTTTGACTGCATGTGAAAGAAAGCAAAGTTTTAGTGTTCAGTCATTTTGCTCTTAGTTTTATTGTTTCCACAAATATACCCATTTAAATGTAACACAAGTCAAGCTGCACTTTTTATTCCCAGTTACCCTTTTTGACAAATAAATATTTGATAGCAGGGAAACATCTTTTACGTTAGTCCTAAGGAATATATTAAGATTAATACTTTCAAATTAATTAAAGCTGTAGTCAGATCTTTTATTAAAAAAACACCACCACATTTTTATTCATAATTTTAAATTTTTTTTTCTTGTGAATTGCATGTATCTCAAAAGAAAATTCTGTGTGTGGCATCATGGGAAGCATTGCTGTGGCTATTTTCCAAAATGCTGGTTGATTACAGGTTTTATATATACGATAAAAACAGATTACATTGGATTACATTCCTAACAAGATGTTCATTATTTTTGTTTGTGGAACTCAGTTAATTAAAAAGCATTATACCAATCAAAACAAGGAAGGATATAATACAGTTCCAGAGTATGTTAAAATGCTTGCTTCAGAATAAGATCATTTATCCTATTGTGATATAATTACTATTGGGGAATTGATAATCAATTTGAACACCCTTTGGTATTACTCCTGCTTTTGAATGCAGAACAAATTTCCTAGCTCTTGCAAAGCTGTAATCCTAGTTCCCTTCCTGGTCTATTTTTGTGTAAGCAGCTATTTCCTTTTCAATGCTACTCTGAAGGAGTTGCGGGTTACCTGGCTAGATTAGAAGCTCAGCTTCAAACAGTAAAAATGCAGGGAATGTCTTTCCACTTATGGCTTCTTTTTAAATATAAGGAATAATTGAAGGCTAATTGGTATGTCCATGACTCAGCAAAAGAAAATGGTATTTTTCACAATATTAGTGTGACCCTCCTGCATATATCTTGATATGGAAAATTTAACCTGTATTCAATAGTGATAATAGCATAGAAATCTGGAGAATAAGATATTATTGACCAGTTCATTTCTCAAATTTAGATAAAACAAAGTAAATGGGGGGTAGGGAGATAACCTGTGGTCCTCTGTCCTCTTGTGATTTTTCTTTTTCCTGAAAATAATAGTAGGAAGTTTTGTGTGTTTTTTAGGTCACTTTGAAATATGAGAATAGTTTTTAAAATACAGAGTGCATGGGAGTCTTAATTTGGTAAACAAATATATATATATCAAAGGGAAAATTCAGAGCAATGCCATAAAATTATCTGTATTTGTAAACATTCAGTAATGTTTCTTTTCCCTTATAGTTTGCATTTTATATTAGAAATAGCAAGATAAAATTTCTAGTTTATGAACTTTATAAATTTTAGTTTATATCTTTGTTGTCAACATTCTTGAAACAGCTCGTGAGACTTGTGTAGTCTGACCTCTGATTCCATAAATGGAGACAGTGGAATAAAAAATTCACATAAAAATGGTATATGCATTTGTAGTGGTTTTATATGAATTGTGAAGCTGTAACACAATCAGAGCCCTAGTCTGTTGGTCAATGTACAAATGCCGGTGTGGCTCCTGTCAAGCATCTCCTAGTATTTATTCCCAGATATCCAGGTGTTTTGCCTTAATTATTGGTCTTCATACTGCATTGGTCCATGCATTCTTCTTTTTATAGCTCAGAATCACTGATATGTCCTGTTACTTTATTGCACTTACCCTACCTTTTATATCTCAGAAGAGCCGTGAAATATTTGTAGCTAAATTCCTCTGCCAGGTTTCAGTATTGCTGAAATATGTCTATGATTTTATCTGAATAATAATTTGTGTGATTTCCTTCCCTTTTTTTTTTCCTTCATTTCATGCTATGCCTGGGTTAGTTATTAGTATCAGCAGATACTAATCAGGGGGGATTTTATTCTGCCTTTGTATTAACTAAAGCAGTAATATTGCATGGTTTTCCATTTTTATAGTTAAGTTATACTTCTATATATTAAGTATAGCATTTCTATGCTCATATTTCAGTTTTAGCTTAATTCTCAGTATCTGAATTCAGTTGTTTTATCTTTCTTTGATGTTTTTAAACTCCTAACTGCTGCTTCTATTTGTGTTTTAAAACTTTTCATGACGGGGAACTGGAATGTTACGTTATTCATCTTTTCTGTCTTCCACCATCCTTTTCAGGCTGGAGCTCTCATTTGTAGTTTAGGTTCTTTGTTGCCAACACAGCAGTTCAAAAAGTGATGATTCCATTCTAAAAGAAACTTTGCAGTCTTCCTTCTGCTCTAGCCAAACACCTTTAGATATTTAAGTTTCAGAATTTCTAAGGTGTGGTCAGGGTTTGAACCTGAACTGAATTAAATTTAAGGATGTCTCTTATGCTGATTTGCAGACACGGCCAAACAAACACAGGGGGAATGGCTCATTCTGGTCATTAGGGAAAGCTTTTCTTTAGTTTTAGTTTCTGGCCAAGCAGCATCAAAGTTGCATACCTAGAAGGTGACCAAAAGTTAATATGTGAACTTTTTAATTATGTTATGATTTCCTACTGGCATAAATTCATCAATTTATCAGTTGTGAAAAATGATTTCAGCATAATCCTCAAGCCTGCCAAATTAATGCTTTACTGTCTTTTTACAATAAGTAGTAAATCTCTACATTTCTAAAAATTGAAAACATTATTTACACAGACTAATAGATGACAAAACTGATAAGATACACCTATTTTCTATTTCTGGATAGATAAAACCAGTATTAATGGATTATAATATGTTCTTTTGTTTTCTTTCACTTTCTTCTGCCGCTAGCTTTCTGTAGAAGATAAGAGAGGAAGGAGTATGTATGATTTTTAGTTCCAGGTAGTCCTCTGTGGATCTTGATCAGCCGGTGATTTGTGATAACCTCGTCTTTCTCTGATAGTGTCTCTGCATCTTCCTTCAGAATTAGGATTTCAAGTTTTGTAGTGAATAGATTTTGGTTTTCAGACTTCCCTTGAGTAATATGCAGTGAATGTATGGTTGCACTGGTTAAACTACTGATTCTTAATGTAGTCCAAGCTTTCTCAAAAATCAGTAACTTTTCCGTCTGCTTTTGTGATTTAGACTGAATCAGTTTTAAAAGGTTTAAGCCAAATCTGTGTAAATCCTGTAACAGAAACAAATGTAAGAGTATAAAGACATGGATTCCTTAAATGTGGGTTGTTGGGTTTTTTTAATAGTTTAAACAGTGCAACTTCTTGTGTGAAGGTAAAACACTAACTCCATAGTTCTACTTCCAATTCAATGTGTCATAAATCCACGCTGCTAGCAAGAGCTAACCTGTCGAAAAGTTTACAGCAGGATCAGCTCAATCCAGTTAATGCAACTAATGCACAGCTGCATGAACACAAATGACGGTGCAAGGAAGACAGCATAAACAAGTGTTTAATGAAGGGCATGACTACCATTTTTTGGCATCATAGAATGAATTTGTACTGAGCTAAATTTATAATAGTCATGTTTAAAACTTTTTATTAGGGGGATTAACAGTCTTGTGAAACTGTAAGCCCTCAACCTGAGATACTGTTTATTCTTTTGTGGGTTGTTTTTGTTGTTGGTTTGGGGTGAGGTTTTTGGGGGGCTCTGTGTTTAGGTTTTTCAGGTTTTTATTGCTTGGGTTTTTGTTTTTGGTTTTTTGAGAAGTCAGGATTCTTTACTCTGTTTTATAATATCTCATTTTTTAGAAAGTTTCGGGGGAGAAAAGTTTATTTCTGTTGACATAAAGTGCCAATTCAGCATCCATTGAATATCCATTATGTTGTCCAAAAGATTTCAGCTTTTCTTTATCTCTCTCCAAGTGCATTTACAAAGTATGTATTTGTAAATCTTATATTTGAATGTATACTTGATTATCTTCAGTCTTTCGAACTCTTGAAGCATATTCATAGTCATCCCCACCATAGTTTCAGCCAAGTGGCACGTAAAAATATATATTTAATTGCAAGTTTTGAGTTCAGTTTGTGCTGTTACAGAGAGCTAGTCATTGGAATTGAAACAAATATGTGAGTTTTTTTCAAAGAGTAGTTCTTCAGCCTACTATTACATAGGTATTGACAGACCTTTTGAGTCCAGGTATGAAATACACTTCACCTCGATAAATCAAAGAATTCTTCTGCCAAGGAACAATAGGCATCCCAGGTCTGATCTCACCCAATTTATCTAAAACCTTGTTTTATGATGTGTTTTAGAATTTGTGATTGCATTTGAGAGTTAAGACAGCTTGTTTTCAAATTCATGTACTTGTCCATATGTTGGCTATATTTCAGTAGGGTGACAAGAAACTGGTGAAAGATTGGGTAAATGTCTAGAGCCACACATGAACATGTGTTTTGTAGTTCATTCTAAGTGGCTTCGGGGTTTTCCACTGTAGCAGTCCAGTTGAAAGGAGAAAAATAATGTTGAGAATAGTCATGTTACTATGCAATTGCACCCTTTTGTGTGCAATTGCTTTTTTACATAAAAGCTTGGTTTGTTGCTACAGTTACTTTAAAGGGCTTATGGAAGCCCAGTATTTTGACAACTACGTAAAATAATAAGCTTCCATAGCAGTTTTTTCCATAAAAAACTTTTTCACCATTTCCAGAAAGTATTTCTCTTAAGAAAAAACCAAAAAGAACTGCTTTTCTACATGTTAGTAATTTTTTTTATTTCTACAATTAAATCAACAGCATTGAAGTTTTCTATGTGTATTTATAATACTATTACATGATGGTTTTTTCTTGATAGTAAAAGTATTATGCCGGACTAATGTATAGAGTTACAGAAAAAATCACCAACTTCATTGTACTTAGGATTAAGCTTTTAGGTCAAACTTTATCTTTGCAAAACTTTCATTTACAAATTTTTTTATCACATTTGAGTTTAGATTTTTATATATCTGTTCTGATAATTTCTCCACTAGCAGCCAAAAACTCCATCTGCATTTCAGGTCATTGCACGTCATGCAGCTGATGCTAATGTGATTTGTCATTGCAAAAATATAACTGCCTGCACCTCTTCTTGTTCTGAAAACTGTCATATGCTTTGTTAAAAAATATTGTTGAATGTTATAAACAACTGTTTGGCTTGAAGTAACTAATGCAAACTTCATTGCAATTGGTTGTACTGTATACTACAGTGTGTTTATACCTTTTTTTCCATTGCTTTAGCTTCCCTGCTTTCCCGTATGTGCTGTTAGAGTTCATTTTGATACTTGTGATATCATGACTTAAAGTCCCAAATGAATTCTTCACTCAGATTGCATATGTAGAGTGCAATTAGCTGGGTGAAAATATTAAGTAAAATGGCATTCATCTGTCTATCTTACCTGTTCATGTGGGAAAACTGTAATGTTCATCTATAAAGTCTGCAGACATTTCTCCAGTGTTATTTCTGCTAATTAGATCAATATGCTGAGGCTGAAGTGCACTAATGCTTATGGTTAAATTAAATTCACTGTTATATAAAACTGAGAATGTTAAAAAAAATTGCTTTGTAAAATTAATTTATGAAATCTGATAAAATGTTCCTTTTTTTTTTTTTTTGCTTTTTGCTTTTATTCTTTTTCTACTGCTTCCTCTGAAGTCTCCTACCAAATGGTTTTGGAAACTGGTTCCTGTAAGTTTGCCCAACTGCTTCACTTTGATCAAATAGCTTATTTTGGGAATGGCTTTGTCCATGTCATGCTGGTCTAGTCATTCATTTCATTTGTCTCTACAAGATAATTTTATAAAAGATTGTTCTACAAAGGTGTGCATAATTCAGGAGCTTATTTTGCAAGGTAGTCTGTGCAAAATAAATGTAAGATGTGACTCTGGATAAGGAATTAACTTTTCAGGCAGTCAAGTTCTTCATGGGTTTGTATAAGGCAGTGCTACCTGTTATTAACTAATGTCAAATGATCAAGTTTTTCGCAAACTGCTTTTTCATAGACTTCCAATAGACATACGCTGTTCGATACTCTGTTGTAAGAGACTTGCAGAAATAGTTTTTGGTTGTTTATGCTACATGGAATCTGAAATTTTCTGTTTTAACGATATGCTACCATCACACCATTTCTCTAGAATTGCGTTATTTATGGTCTGGTTAAAGACTACTCTTAATCTCTCCCGACACAAAGTAACCCAAAGCCCCTACTTTTAGTGAGACTATACTAAAAGTGATAAAAAGTGTTCAGGTCTGCAACAATAACAAAGTTTGTGTTCACTGTGCTGTGTAACGTTGGGTTACATTCCTCATTGTATAGTTCACCCCTAAAAGCATTCAGATTGATTATACTTCAATAGGTTTTTTTGGGACCAAAGTAGTCAGCTGTTCAGGTATATACAGAATTGCATACTTCTGGCCTGAATTCCAAAGAACTAATATTGATCTATCTTTAAGGATTACCAAATAACCGGTCTAGGTATCCTTCAGATATTTGTTGTCATAACTGGTAAAAGAGTGCTCATACATTGCAAAAAGAGTTAAAAGTAAGAAGACAGTTGCCTGTAGGTAACAGGAATTACTTGGTGTCTGGAAAACCAGTGTAAGAGTACTGTCTTCAGCAGACTAATTAATATTCAGATTCATAACAGTTTATGCTATGTGGGCAATTTCTCTGTAGTGCTATCTATTACAGTTGTGACACACAAATACACTGCTCTTCACAGTACAGTTCCTGAATTAATTTTTTTTTTTGAGTTAAGATAGCATAATTAAAGGGAGATAATAATGAAAAAATAGAAAAAAGGACTGTCTGATCACAAATTTAGGCACATTTTTTTTTTTGTCTCATTCCTACAAAAGAAGGTGCTACTTTAAAGCAGTTTCAGAATATGTTTTTGTTCTGTTTTTGCCAAAGGTGTTAGTTTACTAATGGTTCTCTTCCGTTGCATAAAAATTGATGCCAAATAGAAGGTATTTCATCTGCTGAAAAGCTAACTCCAGTTTGTACATAAACAGTTTGAAGTAGTGATGTTTATGTTACTTCGAGCTTGTTAATTTAGTAGAAATACAGTTGAAACTCAAGTGCTACTGATAATATAGTAGGAAGACAGTGGCTCAAGCTACTCTAACAGTTCAACCAGGCTTCTGATCTCTTCCTTTTATATAGAGCAAGTGTTTCATAGTGAGATATTCCTGAGCATACAGGCAGCTGAAAACTTACTCTGAGAAGTAATTTTGTAACATGTTATCTACTGTATGGTAAGTGGATGAGAGCATTCATTATCAATGATTAACTTGGAATACACATGAGCACTTATGACAGAGTAACTGGTGTGCTGTTGGTTCATCTTTAACCGACCTTGTTCATATCCAAATGTCTCGACTATACCTAAACTTGTTTTAAGTGGAATAAGCTCAAAGATGTTAAATCAGGCTGGTTTAGGATCTCAGGAAGAAGATGCCTATGTTAGCATTTATATTTCAATTAGCACTAGAGCTTTATAATAAATATAGAGGTTCATCTTTTGCATTATTGCATCCATATATAGTAGCAAACATTACAACTGATGCGAAGAATTTCTTCAAAAAGAAGTTTATTTAAAATGCAGTGCAATTACCAGTGTCTTATTTTTCAGTATAACTGCTTTTATCTTTTCAACCAAATTGAAACACGATGCCTGTTATACCCTAATGAACATAGGATGTCAGGTTAAATAAGTTTTTTTTTCTTGAAGTAACGTGCCTGGCATACTCTCTACAATGAATTAAGTTCTCTTTCTGTGTCTTTAGACCATATCACTTTAATGATATGACACAGTTTCCAGCATCTGCGGGCACTGTTCATAAGGCCAGTGAAGGCATCATTAAAGTGGCAGTAGGCTTTTTTACAGGATTTACTGTGCAAGACCACTGTTTTATCAATTTCTAATATTTTTGAATGCTCCAGTAAAAGGATACTATTCAAAATAATATAAATTACAGAGGGCTTGTTGGACCATGGTTACAGTCCATCTGTATCCTGTATCTTTTATGATGTAATATTTCCTAGACTTAATTTTAGTCATTTTAAGGAGGAAGTACTTGGATATATTAAGTTGGTATTTGAAACTTGCAGTGGGGCATTGGATTGGCGTTGGGTGAAAACAAACAAACTTTCACTGCAAGGATAATTGGTCTGTTTCATTAGAAATAGTAGGGAGCATTACTAATGTGGAGAAAGGAATATTAATAATGCATGAAACATTAACATGATTTTGTTTGGTGTTAGTGAATATTTCTCCTAGCATGCAAAAATGGCATTTTAATATTTATACAGCATACTTGGCACGCAAGCACCAGGATGTGACAAGTATGAAATAAAGACTAACTCTCAGGGTTGGGCTTTTTTTTTTTTTTTTTTTTTAAAAAAATTTTAATTGTATAAAGTATAAGTTCTGTGGGCGAAATACAAGCCCTTTATTTTTCTAGAACTGGTGTGTCTGCTGCTGCCATGTTAGACTCATACTTCTTGGGCCAGTTAGCAGACACTGACATGCACTAGAGATAATCGCATGTGATTCTTGACAGAAATCCAGTGACAGTAAGTATAGCCTTCAGGATTAGTTTGTGGTTCCACAGACCTGTCACCAGCAAAGTTAGCTTAAACAATTCTCACCTATAAAACCTCCAGCCCTGCTCACTCATTCACAGCTGAAACAAAGGAGAAGAGAGATGTAGCTGCATCAATGGTCTTGCCAGGCAGCCCCATCAGCAATTGCTCCAGCATAGCTAAAAGGTGGAGAGTAGGAGATAGGGACTGTCAGCTTCAGCTTTGCTGGGAAAAGTAACATCCATGAAGATTTTTCAGAGTCCCTGCTCAAAGCCTTCCAGTTTATTATGTATAGATGAATGAAAACAGTGTAAAATTAACTTAGAAATACTCTTGGCATTCTCTTGGCATCTGTGATATGAATGCAACAGTAATCCTTCAGTATTGTTTTAAAAATAAGTTGTAGGAAATTATCTTAATCAATTAAAATCTGTATCACCTCCACTTGTTTTCCCAGGAAGAACTGAAAAAGTAAGAGAGATGAATATCTTTTTTCAGTAAGCCTCCCTCTCCCCCCTCCAAAAAAAGAAACCCATGAAAAATATATTCACTGCAGATAAATGCTATCTTGGTATTCTGAACTAATGATCTCTTTATACACCAAGTTTGTTTTCAAAGTGCTTTCATTTTATAACGGGCCACTGCACAGTCATAACACTTGACCATTAATGCTTCTCTATGTTTATGACTACTTATAGTGCAAATGCCAGTAATAAAAATGGAGTTGATCAAATGCAGATTTCTCAGTTTCTGAATTTGTCATATGAATGAGATTTGGACAAGATTCTTAGGTATGTTAAGTTTACAGAGTCATTTGACTTGCCAGTAAACTGAAGTTACACCAGCTAAGGATTTGTCTCACTGTGTTTACACACAGATCATTTGTGATTGTAAAACAATGAGTATTGAATGTTACATAAGGTTTAAAATGTTATTTAATTCAGTGTGCTATACAGAGATCATCAAAATTTGGTAGTTTTGAAGGAGAGGCCCAATATTAGCATAGTAGGTTCCTTTCATTTTACGTATTATTTCTGCCATTTACAAGGGGACATAACATGAGTAGTTTGAAGGGTTTTAACATTGAGAGTATTCAGTTCGAATACTGCTTTTCCACTAACAGGATATAAAACCTACAGTATAAATGTTTCTTCATATGTTTCAGAGTCTCTGTCTCTCTGAATTTCTTCATTCTGTATTGTAGGCTCGTTACAGGAAGGAGCAGACATTGCTTAAACAGCTGCCCTGCATTCCATTGGTGGAGAATCTGCTGAAGGATGGCACAGATGGCTGTGCTCTAGCAGCTCTGATTCACTTCTACTGTCCAGATATCGTTAAGCTGGAGGGTATGTCTAATGTGTCTCTATGCTTGCATGTCCATGAAAGTTTAAATGTCTGTGTTTGATAATTATGTGAAAAAAGGTACTTAAATATGGTATACAAGAGGCAAAATTTGAGTGTGGTTTTATTTAATACTACCTTTGTACCCATTTATTTTTATATTTAAATAAAAGCAACCAAGGTGCCCTTCCATGTTGTGCTTATGTTATCACACTAATATAAAATAGTAAGTTATATTATTATAGAATCTGACTGTGACAGTATATTTGCCTTTGTGCTCTGAAACTTAAAACCACCTGGAAAACTTTTATTCTTGAAGCTGCATAAGCTTTCTTGTGAATCTGAGAAGTTACAGATGGAAACGTCAAAAATGAGTTACTCAAGTCCAGTGTAGTTGCACTGTATGGCAGATAGTTGCTCTCCATTTGGGGCTTTTAGTTCACCTGATAGTTAACTATATAATTTATAAAGTAAACAAAAACATGCAGTCTAGTACATATTGGTGTTGTGCTGTTCTATAACAACAGTTGTCTGTGATAATAAGCAGCTTCATCTTGTTCTTTTGCTTAGTGGCCTGGTTAAAGTCATATCTTGGCAACTGAGAGCCTCATGTAGTTGTAAAACATCTTGTCAGCTAACACCCATCATTTTCTTCCTGTGTTCTGTCTGTAATGCCTTTGATGTCGTGGGAACACTTAGAAAGAAGCATTCTGAGAAATCCAGGAATACGAACAAGAGTATAAAGCTTGCTAAGGACTCAAATTGGAATTCATATACACAACCACTTTATAGGAAGCTTCCAGCTCAGTAGGCGTTGAAGATGAAAGGCGCCAAGATGCATGCCTTCACCACTCTTCTTATGCTTGTGAATTTTGAAAAATGTAACTTTCAATTTGCTTAAATGTTGTAGCCAAATTCATACTGTTGTATGTGATTAGACAAGAATTAGAACTTGGATAATGTTGAAGAGGGGTGACACCTAATTCCTTCTTACTGTTTTAGCATAGCTGAAAATATGGAGAGTCCAAAAGATCTTGTATACCTCGCATGACCACATACATACTTAACAGCAGATTGCTCCAGCATCTGACTTTAAACAGACAATGCTTATGTTGTATTTGGAACTTTAGTGTTAATATTCTTCTTAGGTGTCCTGCCAAGGTCTTTCCTGAAGATATATAAATGTGACTGTCATTGTCTCAGAAGTAAATTCAAAGGTACTCTGAAGTGACTAGCAGCTTTTCAAAAAGACTTTGCCCATTTTCCCTGTATTTAAATAGTACAATTTTTGATGCATGTTAAATTTCACTGAGATTCGGTTCTGTGTTGGAACTGAGGAAGGCAGCTAACAAAAATGAATATGCAAAAATGCTTAAAAATGCATTAACAAAAAAGAAAAAAATATTAATCTAGAGTTCTTTGTAGTCTGAAGTAGTGTTTCTTCTCATCAAGACTTTATTTAACTTTCAAATCTAGGTTTTGTTCAAGGAATACAGGATTAGAAAGGACTCGCTATGTCAGTGAGTCAAGAAATTGGCTGTTGTGTGAAATTACGTAATCACTTTCGTGAATTTATCATGTTTATAATGTTCTACTTTAAAACTCTCTAGCTCTTTAAAATCTGTGCTTTTCTTACCCATTGTTGCAGAGCTCTGTTTTCTTACATGGTTTGAAATCTTACTCTGGTTTCCAACCCAAATGTGCTTGTAGCTTGTCTACCCGCCTTTTTGTTGTTCCTCCAGCAGTGCCCTTTGGCTTCAGCAGCTTCTAATCTGATCTCTACCTTTATGATATATTTTCTTTTTCTTGTTTTTCCCTGGCTACTGAACCCAGCCTCTTCAGTCTCCCCTTCTGAGGTGGATTTCTATTCTCGTTATTATCCTCAGTGGTCTTTCTCTGCAACTAGTCCAGTTTCAGTTTATCTTCCTTGAATATCGATGGTCATAATTGTACACAGAAATACAGACTGACATCTCAATACTACTTTGTACAGTGTTTCTTTGTCATTTCTGGAAATAAATCTTCTGATTCATTTTAGCATCATGTTTGCTGGTTTTCATAGCTGCATGATGCTGAAAGCTGATAAGCATCTTTACATTGGCTAATACACAGTATCTTCCTACTCTGTATCACTTGGAACCAGTGAATCACATTAGAAGTTGCTAGATTGAAGTGCATGACTTCACATTTTGCATTACTAAATCTAATCCCATTTTGTTAGTTTAGTCAAAAATTTTTTTTTTTTTTTTTTTTTTCTATTGACCACCATCTGTGGGGTTGGGATGATGGACTATGTCTGATATCCTCAGGAGGGGAATCCTTATCCTGATAGCATCAAAGTAGGTTCCTAGTCTGAAGAAACCTTTTATCCTAAACAGTTTAAAACTTACGTGGAATTCTGTCATAAACTGTTGCTTTAGGAATAAAATCTGAAGCATGCTTTGGAAGTGCAGTAATTTTCTTCTGTCCTTTTTTCAAGGACTGTCTTTTTTTTCTAGGAAATTATAGCTACTTAATTTTCCAAGAAGCAGTCATAAAAGGAGAACAGGAGGAGGTTAGCTGGGAAAAAATAGTATTCAAATACTACTTTATAACTTCACTGGTCTGTTCACTGCTACCACTCCCTTGTCTTTAAATGGCACTTTAAAACAAAGGGTGATAATTTATGATTTTTGTATAATCTCTTATCAAACATCTAAATACACAAAACCAAATACTGTTTTTTTGGGGGGAAGATTTGGGATTAATAGCACTAATTTGTACTGTTAGGTCTGCATGCAAAGACAGAACAAGGATGTATGGAGAACTTTGTGAAAGAGTACATTTCCTACTGCTGTTGCTGTATAGAAAAGCTAATTGAAAAGAATTATTTCGTGATCTAACATGGGTTTTCATTGTATGGGAATAGCAGAAGTTAAAGCATGACTCCCATTTTCACAAAAAGCAAAGCAGATAAAAAAAAAACGCACAACAACTTGTTAATAGGGGATAAAAAAATTAACGCTTAGAAAAATGTCTAAAAATGTAAAACTGCAAAGGTATAATATAGAGTCTTCATTTCTTAAGTTTCTGAAATAGAAAAATAAAAGCCGTGGGGGCAAGAGGTCTAGATTTATCCAGAAAATGCTCAAGAATCCAGCAAAGCAAAAAGCACTTTTGCAAATCTGTACCTATATCTAATGTTTGCTTCTGTTCTTCCTTTTTAGATATTTGTTTGAAAGAGACAATGTCTTTGGCTGACAGTCTGTATAATCTACAGTTGATTCAAGAATTTTGCCAGGAATACCTTAACCAGTGCTGCCATTTCAGTCTTGAGGATATGCTCTATGCAGCTTCTTCAATAAAGGTAAAAAAACCCAAACAAATAGATAAGTAAAACTGCAAGCAGTGTCCACAAGACTGTTTTGCTAATGATGTATTTAGTCTTTTTTGGTCTTCTGCTGTATGAAAAAGTGTGGCATTGCATGCAACATACAAATTCCAGCAGCAAGTAAAACTTGCAGTTTTGTTTGGTAGTTATGTTGTTATAGGAGTTCTGAAATATTTTTTAAACAGCACTTGTGACAGTATTTTTAAAACCTTTGATTTTTGCAAAACTATTTCACTATTTTGTCACTTACATAATTTTAATTTTTAGCTAAAGCATGTAACCTGTGGTATTTCTATTAAAATGTAATAGTGATCTGCATTAGTTTAAATTTATTAAGGGTTTAACAAAAGGACAGAATATTTAAGAGTTGTTTATGGAATTATTTCTCACCCTTCTTACTCATTTCTGCGTACAAAATAACTATAATTTTAAACCTTAAAGATTCTTTTTCCTTTTCTAAAAATGTAAACTTCTGAGTTAATTTCTTTGTAATATCTAATGCTTTTATGCCTGGAACACAGCAGGAACACCATCCCAAGAACTGCAGTTGTTTGAATAATAAATTAAGTGTTTTCAGTCATTCTAAGATTTCACTTTTTTAGAAAGAGGGAAAAAAACCCACCTTATTTTGCTTATTCTATCATTTTTAAGTCTGCGTGAAAGGACAAGGCGTAATCAAATTATTTCTTGCCTAATTGTAACTTTAATTTTTCAGTCTTGTGTTTCTATAAGACTTTTTCTGTATAAAACAACCTTTGTTTGCTTAAGATTCTTCTTGGCCTGCCTTTAGGGAATGAAATACTATTTTTATGGAGGAGTTATATCCATTGTAGATGGGATGTAACTGGTTTCTAGATATTTGGGCTATTTCAATGCTTTTATAGCTATCTCAGAAGCAGAGCCACAGAGGCCAGAGCTTGAATGCAGCTTTGTCTCCTGTAGGGCTGAACCCAATCCTTTTCAACTAAGTGATGAGCTGACAGTGCAAGTAAGGGCAGTAAGACTTAAGTCTAGACTACTTAGCTGTTGCTGTTTCATATTGTGTGTGCAAAGTTGCTTAGTGACAGCTTTCAATCAGCTCTTGGTGTTTTTTTATTTCAGTGATTACCTACATCCTTTTACAATGTCTGCTGTATTGCAGCCTCTTGTTTGTAGTTTCCCAGCATATGGTCCTACAACCATATTCAGTGATCTTGAGTAAGACTCCTTCACTGCATTTTGATTGTTTCTCTCTGATTATAGATACATGGAATAAATGGAATTCATTATTCCTCAGTTTCATTTGTGACAATAATACCATTTTATAGTAATGATTTGACTTAGTAATTTTGTTGATTCTGAAGACTGTTTTTAGAGGGGGGTTTAGAGTTTTTTCAAATATTTTAGAGTATTTCTGGAACTGAGAAAGCCCTTTTGTGATCAAGTTTTTACAAGTTGGTGTGGTGTGGTTACTTTTTTAGATGTAAATGCTACAAAGAAAGGCTGCCAAGTTTTTCTTCTGAAGCTTGGCACATAAACTTTGGCTAGTGCTAAATTCTGTTTTTCCAGTGTTGAGAATTAATTAGCTTTCCAAATAAATTCATAGTTAAAGGAGTACTTTCTTAGTTTTCCAATGTATCTGATTAGAGTAAGTTTTAATGTACATACTCTCCAAAGAATTTTATTTTCACTTTGAAAAAACTTGTATTGTAAATTTCTATTTTAAATATTACACACTGAATTAAACTGGTTAGTAGAAGTCACCTTTATCTCCATCTACAATATATATATATACGCTACGAAGTTTTAGGATTTATAGAAGCATATGTCTTTATTTCAGGTGACTGTTCATCAACAAAAATGTCTATTTGTTTTCAGGGTGACCCATATGCACAGTAGGTGGCACTATGCTTTTGTCTAGAAGTCTGCTATGTTTCATAGCGGTGACAGAAAGAACAAAACTGCTGATAAGTTACTGGGAAAAGCCTCAAGAGAAAAAGTTACAGTTGAGTTTTTCAAATTACAGTGCTGTGCCTTGTGTGGTCCTAGAAATTATACTGGATGTCCTGACTTGATGCTAGTCCTTGAGAAGAAAGGGAGCAGAGCCTCTTTCTCTTAAAGTGATCAAGCAGAAAGTGCATACCTTACATTCTTCACTTGGTACACCTCACTGTCCAGTTACATTAAATCAAGGTGGGTTGTAGTTACTACGAGATACAGAAATTAGTGCAGGCCTTGACCAGGGTGACTATGCCTGCTTTTGACTTTCCCATCAAAATGCACAGAAACAAAGGTTAATTTAGAACTTCATTTAAGCATCCAGAGCCTTTAATATAGGCTCTCAGATTTTGCAGCAGATGAAACTGTGTGCTTTATTCTGCTTTAGCACAGAAAAGAAATAGGCTTTGTCTGGATTTCTAGACAGCTTTAATGTGTCGTAATCAAAGGAAACAGAAAGTAAGTTTTCTGGCTTGTCACTTGCCCATTTCTCCTCCTCTGAGAAAAATACATTAGTGAAGTTCTTCATAAGATGTTTACTAAGGCAGGGCTACTAACGTTCAAGAAAAAATATTTGAATACATTCCATGGATGCTGGAGGCACCACCAAGGGACCGTACTGGTTCCTGGTTGTTTGCCTTTGAGACAAGCAAACAGAAGTCAAGAGAGATTACATAAAAGTAATCACATTATTTTCTGAATCCTCTCTGCATACTTAACAAGAGGAAATAATAGGAAGGCTTGGATCTCTCCTCAGTTGTGCAGATTGCTTTTTTGACCTGATCCTCCCTCTTCCCTTCTCTTTTAAGAAGTTTTATCCTGAGATGGGATTTTTCTCTTTTTATACATCGTTCTTCACCTACATATGGGAAATTGCATAGAACTGAAAGAGCTGTTTTATTATGTCTTGACACACACATGTTCAGCCAATCCAAAGAACAAGTTTGTAGAAATAGAAGAACTTGCATGAAGTGCTATCACAGGAAGCACAAACCACCCTGCAGAACAGTTAAGACTACTTTACTATTTTGGCCCAACTGTTTAGTAGCATTGCCATGTAGTAGTATTTAGTATTTCTGGTTTGAATAAAGGTCTTAAGGAATCTGTAATTCCTGAAGGGATGTTGTAATGGACCTGTATGGTCCATGAAGAGAAAGAAGAAAGTCCATCTCATATGTTCCATTTGTCATGAGATGCATGTTGAAAGTATTTCTATAAAAGGAAAAACATCTTTGGTAGTATTTGGTTAAACTTCTCATATTTTTAGATCATTCTCCGCTAGTTTATTCCAGTAGGACCGTAGATTTCAGATCTAAGAACTGAGCCTAGGAAGTGATTTATGAGGTTAACATTCAAAGAGAATACTGACAGGTTGAATCATTTGGTGTTTGCCATGATCTGGGAGTGCACATAGGAACTTGGTATTGAATCAATTGACTCACAGTTAAATTGTCTTTTGTAAGTGTTTCTTTAGTTGAGCCTTCAAAAATACGTGGGTTTGGGAATTTTGTTTTGTTTGGTTTTTTTTTTTTTAATAGTGATCTTAAACTTGTGTTACTCATTTAATCTACACATACTGTACATTGTCTTTTCACTGACACAAGATTGAGTCAGGATGAGACACAGATCACAACCAATATTAGAACACCTTTTAGTAATTTGAGGGCTATTATCAATAGACTGAATCCATTATTAATAAGAGAACTATTCAAACAATGCATTTATTTGCTTGCATAGTTCACACTGTCAATAATTTTTACTGGGCTAGGGTCAAACCCAGTGGCCTCCCAGAAGCAGGGGATCATACTGGCCCACCAGTAGCTTTGGGGAATGTGTCTAGAAACTCCCACAAGGGGTTCACTTGTCTCTTTAGGTGTGTATTTGCATAGAATCTTGTACTCTCTGTCTGCATGTAACAGCTACTGTCTGTGGTCACAGGATGGATGCTTCCTCTCTTTGGCTGCTGTTTCATGCAGAAGGCACATTTGTTCAGAATGAAAGCTTTCTGAGCGTGAAATGAAGCAAGTCTGAGACATTATTGCTGTTTCTTGTCTGTGAAGGGTTTTCCTCCGACCTAAATGTGAGCCAGACTCTAAATTGTGCAGAACCACAGCTAAGCCCATGGAATAGGTACCTTATTTTTGCAATACGTTACTAACCAGAGCAGACAGAACAAACATGTACTGTCAAAGATGGAGAGGCTAGTTCCTGAACTTCCTTTTTCCTTTTTTTTTTCTCCCCCCCCCCCCCCCCCGAATTGCACAGGAGAATATAATATCTAAAGGATTGTTTTATGCTGAAAATATTTATTGCACTTGAGCAGTTTTGAATACTTGCACTTTCTGATGTAATGTTGTTGGTGACTTCACAGATGACATAAGTAGAAGATAGAATCAGCATCACATCCTCCGAGATGTGAAAAACTGTGTTCAAATTCATCATATAGATAAATCCTAGAAATTAAGGGCTAAACGATAACCACACATGTTGTACAGCTTTCCTTCCAATCTCAATGAAAAAAGCCACTGCAGTCAGACTGCTAACCCAAGCCTGAATTTACAGTTCAAGTCCCTGCAAGCGTGCATATGTATTCCTTAAGGACCTGGTAGAGCAGCTGGCTGTGTTTGGTGAGGCAGTTAGGTATGCATGGTGGGAGTCAGGATCTGATTCCCATCTGTCTGGTTCAAAAGGATTCAGGATCAGGAATGAAGAGGAAAATTCAACCAGGGAATAGTTCTGTAAGAGGAGATGTCTCTCCTGAGGGGGACCAAATGTTCCTGACTCATTATTTAAAGGGAAGCAGCATGGTTTGCTTTCACCTATGTTAATCAACCAGTTTTCCCACTTCTTTGTTCTGGTCTGAAACAAGATATGCGGGAGTTTTCAACTTGAGTTTCTGTGACATTTATTAACCCGGGGCAAGGAGATATGAGAAACTGGGAGTGCAGGGATCGTACACAGAGCTGTAATATGGCCTTGTCAAGATAGTTTGAAAACACTCCAATTTTCTTGAGTCTTGATGCATTTATGTTGGCAATTCCATAACATAGAAACTTTGGATTTGCATTTGATGTAACTCACTTTCCTGGCCTACTGAACAGAGATTTTAATGTGCATTGTGATAGAAATTTTACAATGTATATTTATTTTCACTTTGAGAAAATTCCTACAAGCATCTATGGGTGCTTTTGCATTTAATTTTAGTGGTTTCAAGCCTGATTACAAATTATTTGTATCATTTGTATATATGGCCTCGTATACTTATTCTATAAATATGCAGATCTAGAACCTATAAATATTAGAAGGGATAAAAATTATTTTAAGTGGTAAGATTGGAAGTACTATTTCTGTTAGCTGGTTTGATTTTAAAATTAATCTTTATTTTAAAATTATGGGAGAGAAAAGATGTATTAAAATAACTTACCTTTTTTGTATAGAATTTTACAAAGCAAGCTAGCTGATACCTCTTTGTTACAGAAACAAGTAATGACTTTAGATTTTATACTCAGAATGTGGGAGTTAGTTTTGTTTTGTTTTCCAAAAGACAGCCTTCCAAAATTTGGTAAGCAGTTAAACAGAAGGATTTTTATTGCACAGCGCCAGAAAATGGAATACATAAAATGTAAGCAGTAGTACAGCTGACTGCATACATCAGATGAACAGTCTGCAAATATCATATTGGAAAAATTTAATCAGGATGGTTAGCAAATAAAGCACCTATGAAGCTGCAAGTCTGCCATCTGCTGTTAAGTGATTTTGAGCCTGTCTGAACTGTTCAGAGCTTAGGGTTTTTCTTTTACTACTATGAAAATACTGTTGTGCTTCTGAGTATTTTTGTATATATGTGCATGTGATAATCATGATTAGCTTTTAGAAGTTCTATTGGTATAATCAAGGCAAAATCTGTGGAAATAACGCCTACGTTCTTTCTGGCCCTGGGTAGCAGGACTGCTACAGACACACAATTAGCTTTTCCAAAAAAATTAAGTTACAGATCATCACTCTTCCCCTTTGATCACCATGATTAACATCCCTTTCTGACTAATAATAACTTTTGAGAAAATGCAGCTTCCATCATGTTTCACCATCAGACATCTAAAGTAGCCTCAATTCTAAGCTACTATGCAAACAACAGTTTCGTTTTTACTTTAGTAAATAGTGCTTTCATGATTTTTGGCAAAACAAGCTGTCCTGCAGTAGCTCAAGGCTGTGTAGAAGATAATCTCAGAAGGAATGTCTGAGTCTCCTTCATAGAACAGTCACACTATTAAAGGCAGCATTTCAACATAAACACAAGAATTGGAGTGTTAAAACCCGTATTATTTCAGATGGGGACAAGCTATGATTAGAACATTTTATAATTCATTTTTTGTGGTAAAAAAAATCAAGTTAGAAGTTTGAGGTGACGAAAGGGGAGCAGGAAATGCTAAGAGAAATTGTAGAAATTGTAATATTTCAAAATTGTATTAAAAATCATATTTCATCTGAGAAGTACATCTGATTTTTTTCTTTATGTAAATTGCTTCCTAATTGAAATCAGTGGAAAAGATTCTGCTATGAACTTTTCCTCATTCAGTTACGCTGTGCTGTATAAGCAGAAACAGGGTTTTTCCTAGTCTATTTATAACTTATATGTAATAACTGTGGCAACATCTGGTTGATCCCCTCACCATGTACTGAATAGTCTGAGCAGCTTTCAGTTTAAGAGTAACCCTTTGCTGGAGTAAATATTTATCTACATTAGAAATATTCAGAAAATAAATCTGAATCAAAAGTGTCAGATATTGAAAATAAAATTTTCCAATTTACTGATCCAGATTTGAGGTTATCTCATTATTAAATACTTCTGTTGTGATTTCTTTTTATTTAAAAAAGGAAGAAAAAAAATTGCTCTTAGCCCTATGCCTGTGGTGTATTTCTGAAATAAAATAGCAATTTGTTCATAATTTTGGCATACATTTGCTTGCACGCCAAGGTTTGAGTATGCATTTTTAAGGCAATAAAGTTATGGCGACAATGGAATTTGACATTTTAGAGACTGAAAACATAAGGAAGCTGTCAAAAAAAGTCTGAAATGGAAGTCTCACATAGTCTCAATACAGTCTTTAGTTTGAGTACATTCTTTCTGGGTACACACCAGGTGTGCTCAAATACAGGGTTGAACATTGAATGTGAGCAGTCTTACCTATTTATGTGGTTATGGACTGGAAGGTCCAAATGCAAAGCAGTTTTCTTCTTTTTCCTAATGCATCACAAAGTGCTTCATCTTTCTGCATAAATTCTTCTCTGGTGAATTGACAGCAGAAGGCTTAGACTTTGTAGCCATATATGCCTCAGTCAACCAGAAAAAGTTTTTGTTGGACAAAGAAAAAGTTAACATAGAAACAATGTACCACTGGCTTTACTTTCTCAGAATTTGTCTGATTTTTGTTGAAGAACTGTCAGCTAAAACATTTACTACACTCTTACAACTCTGTAGTTTGATATCTGATATTTAATAGCCTTCATTCTTCTAAAATCCTTCAGAAAAGAAACGTGTTGATGAGTTGCTCTCTTTGCAACACATCTTTCTGTGAAATTGAATGAGTGAACTATTTGTAAATTTAAATTAATTTTAAAAGACTCTGTGCATTTATTTAAGGAGCCCAAATGCAATTCTTAATCTGCAGCAAGGTTTTCTTGAAGATGAAGGCCTTATTGCTAACAAAGGGCTGGAAATGAGGAAAATATTCCATGCTCTGCTATGAGAATGTTTCATGTGTATAAACATGGCTCTAATAACATCTATAATAGCAAAGTCTATGCTGAAGATCATCTTGAGTCATACAGAAAATGTGGAAGCCAAATCTATTCTAAAAAAAAAAAAAAAACAAAACCAAAATTACAGTTGTCCCTGCTCAAAGCAGACATCTGCCAAGCATCCTATACTGTTTCCCACAACAGTTCAGCAATGGCAGAAGCTAGAACAAGTATAGAAGACCAGGGAAAGCCACGGGTTTTATCGTAAATAGGCTTAAGAATTCTGTCCCATACCATCAAATATTATGTAGTCAACTAATGTCCTGTATTTATAAGTAGATTTTTCCTTATCTTTGTTTAAAAAGAAAGAAATTAGGTAATTGTTCACTTTCTTCTAAGTCAGCTCTGATTTCTTGTGTTGCCACAAAACCCAGAAGAGACATTGCTGCCATTTGAAACTCTTCATTCAGTTTCAAACAAAGTTTTTACACAGTTGTTTAATTATGGTTTCTCAATTTAATGCTTAAGTAGAGGTTTGTATTCTTTTCTTGTATTGTTTTCAGACTTCGTAAAACTGACAAGTCTGTGCACCTGCTTGAGCCAGCTCAGGCCTGGTTGCTCATTGATCTTATTCAGTTGATATTCTAGATAGGAAGTAGCACTGAACCATATGGATGCAGCACCTTAGGACTGTGGTATTTGACCTCTGAATCCTTCAGCCTCCAGTCAACAAGCCTTCTGGACTTATTTCCTTCCTTATTATACACTCTTGCAGCAGAAACTTCTGCTTCCGCCTGTTTTTTATCTCCTGATTCTTCTTCTTGTTACAGTTCATATCACCAGTTGTTTCTTCCTTTATGCCTTTTCTTCCCCAGATTTAAATCTGGTGTCTCCCACACTTGTGATTCGTAGCTGTGTAATGTAAAATACAGTAGGAAGATACATCAACAAAGTTTTAAGTGTGCATAAATCTTCAGAAGTAAAACCTTCTTCTGACCTGCATTGAACAAATGCTACTGCTGGTAGTGTTAAATGCTGTTTTGCATTAAAGACTTGTACATTTGGGTTAATCTTTACAAATGTGGCAAAAAGCACACACTTGACACAAAAGCCTAAATCAGATTCAAAATTCCTGCCCTAAAACTAAGGGCAACCACAGTTTTTCATGATAAAAAGCTCTGAAAATTTAATTCCTAGCCTCGCAAAACAATGGGCTTTTCACTACTCTCTTTTTTATGGAAATGGATAGTATGTTTGACAGCATCTTTTTCCAGCCATTCTGTACTCTCTGCCCTGCAAGACATCGGGCCTGAGTGTATGCTTATTATGAAACACTTGAATCCAAAAAGACGGTTAAAGTCTGGTCGAGTTATGTGTATTAAATAGTTGGTGCTGCAGATCAGACTTACTGATCTCATTTTCTAAGAAATCAGTAGAGAAGAGATTCTAAACTGGATGAAATGCAGAGGCATGTCCAGAATTCTGCTTAGTCTATTTATTTGCAGAATTGTGTTTTAATATGAATTTCTCTCTCTCTCTCTCTCTCTGTTTAATTGGTAGAGCAACTACATGGTGTTCATGGCAGAATTGTTCTGGTGGTTTGAAGTGGTGAAGCCATCATTTGTACAGCCTCGTGTTGTTGTGCATCCTCAAGGTAATTAAGGATTGATTTTAACATCCATGGGGTTTATATGTATATGAATAGATTGCCATTGTGTTCACAAATACAGTGAATATTTTAGTTAACAGGATTTGACAATGTACAACCCCGTTAAAGAAGGAGCAAAGTACTCTTTCTTTGTGTTAATCTTCATCTCATCTCATAAATCATAATTAGATTTTGTTGTCTATTACCAAAAACTCATATAAATTGTTGTGGTATAATCACTTGCAAATTTTCCTGACCTAAACAAGTCTGGAATCCATTTATGCTTATGCAGGGATTACAAACATAATAAGGAGCCAAGAACAGAATTTATTGCTGAGGAAAAGATACCAAGAGAAAGAAATATAAATCTGGGGAAACTAGACAGATAGCTAATTTAAAATTGCATTTGTACCTCGCTACAAAGGCACAGTCTTCCATCAGTAAATTCTCAAATTTAAAAATCCACCTCTAGGTTAGATCTTCGCATCTGCTGGTAAGTCCAGAGTCATGGTAACTTAAGCATTCATACAGTAGGGCTGGGACTGTGTCCCCATGAGCTAGGAAGAGATTTTCATTATGTGATTTTTATACCTTTTTTAATTTATATGCTTTATAGCACATAGAGATCTGATTTAAATCTTTTAAATATTGCTGACTAATTTAAGATATTTTCTTAAGATAAATACTATTTTCTAGCTAAAAAGTCAGTCTAAGAGTTTTGGGGAAAAAAATTTATCAGAAAAATTTCTTCCAGAAGCAGCATATTTGTTGTTTCTAAAAAGATTGCTTGGTTTTAATTTTGTCGCTCTTTTTCAGGTTTTTTTATCTGTCTTCCCTTTCCTTTTCTAGCCATTTTTGTCGTTCTCCATTCCCTTAAGTACTGCCAATATGGGAACTTGGGAGGAGGTAGAGCTGAAAGGAAGTGACTCGTTTCTAATCTAAATAATGGAACGAATGACAAATCTTAAATCTTTGGAAATCATTACTTCAGTTTATTTCAGACAGGTTTTCTACTATGTATTTTAATTGAATACTGAACTGTAATAACTTGAGCTTTGTTCTTCCTGGCAGCTGGACCTGCAAAAGATGCAGCTTCTGCTCACAGCTTGAATGCGAACAGAAGAAATTATGTGGATTGCCCATCTGGTTCTGACTTTGTAGCCAGGTAATGTCAGAGAATCACTAGTACTATTTCACAATCTTCTCCTTTCTATTCAGAATCACACAAAACCCACACAAATCACATAAAAACACAGTTTTTTATTTCGTTTTGCTGCCTTTTTGCGGTGCTCAGTGGTTGAATTACCAAACAATCCGTAGAATTTTGTGGAAGATGCTATAGTTCAGCTGTTTCCTGCACTGCCGTGTCGCATGGCAGGCTACATGTTCCTGTTTGTGCAGTTCGTATTTGCTACTTGGACAGCGGGATGTCTTACCACTTTCCAAACCAACCCTTACCATTCAGCAGGTGTCATGTGGCCTTCTTCTCCTCAGTTTCATGTGGGGCTGCTGACCAAGTCTGTTCTGGAAGAAGTATTTTTCTGCAACTCACAACGAATTTTCAAAAACTGAATAAAGTAAACAGATAACAGCAAGAAAACCAGCGAGTGATAAGTTTAGTTTAGTCTGGTAACATTACTTAAGTACCATGTAGGTCAAACAGAAAAAAATAGACACGCTTTGATTAACTTCCCAAGTGTTGTAAGCATCAGAAATGGAAAGCTAACTGCTTTATTAAATGTTTTGCATTATCTGTATTTTTTCATAAGTATATGTGAAACATTTTTTTTACTATTACTGTTACACATTTGGAAGCAATGTAGAAGCATCCTGTTTTTCTTGTGTTCTCTAGCTGATCATACTTTTGATTCATTTCTCAGAGGAGACCTTATTGCTCTTCACAACTATCTGGAAGGATTGTAATGAGGTGGGGGTCGGTCTCTTTCACAAATATCAAGCTATAGGAGAAGAGGAAATGGCCTCAAACTGCTCCTGGAGAGGTTTAGATTGGATGTTAAGGGATATTTCTTCACCAAAAGGGCTGTCAAGCACTGGGACAGGCTGCCCAGGGAAGTGGTGGAGTCATCATCCCTAGAGGTATTTAAAAGATGTGTAGATGCAGTGTTTAGGTGTAGTGGTGGACTTTGCAGTGCCAGGTTAATGGTTGGACTCGATCTTAAAGGTCTTTTCCAACTTGAACAATCCTATGATAAGGGGTAGAAATTGTATGTTAGGCCTTCTTTTTAATCTTTCTTTGACATGGTAAAAAAAGCCTTTAAAATATAAACTGAGCTTGAAAGCCAGAAGAACAAGAAGCAGTTTTGAATCTGTCTTTTGCAACAGGGGTTTGCAAGGCAGTTTGCAAATTGCAGAGCCGCTGCATGCAGTCTGACAAAGGGCTTATAACTGTGACTGTGATACAGAACAAAGAAAGGTTTGCAGTAAAAATCACTGTTTGTATGTGGATTCCAACCTGATGTCCCCCTTTTAGAGCCCTTCATGAACAAAACTTGTGTGGCTTATCTTTTGGAAGTTCTATGAAGACAGCAAATCATGTGTCAGTTACACTTTAAACCAAAATAAACTGAAGAGTTTTGTGCCATACTTATTCTTGTGCTGTACAGAACTGTGGAGAAGATTTTCTTTAAATGTAAGTGAAGTCAGTTAATGAATACTGGACAACACAAGAGAAGTCTGTCTGTAGCCTTGGCCATAAAAAAATCCCCACAGTGGAAGCCATTAACCATGCATTTATCCTTGCTCTTACAAATTCTGCCAGTAGCATAATACCTTCTTCATCCAAATAAATTTACCTTTTCTCTAAATGTGTACATTTTGTCTGTGCAGATGGTTTTTGGCCTCTAAACTGAAAAGGCCTGATTAGAAGTTTTACAACAAGCATCTGAATTCAGTTCATAAACACTTACAAGACCCTTTATGTTTCTTAGTGCCGTTACCATTCCAAATTTAACTATCAAGTCTGTAAGTTGCCACCACCATGTTTTGTAATATTGCTCATGTTTCCTGAGATACAGTAAAAACCATTGGTGAACCCCTTACGGGTGGTGTTTTGCATATTGTACTAGCTCATCACAGTGCTGTTTTAGTATCTTTACAAGTGATGGATATGGTTTTGTGTTGGAGTGTTATGAGAGCAAACTGTGAGTAATATAAAGAGCTATATCTTTCCTTATAAACCAATGTACTTCACCCAGCTTGATGATACTTCACTGCATTGTAGGACAAAGAAGGGGCCTAAGAAGTAATCTCAGATGATAGGAATCTTAACACACAGGCTTAAGGTTCCCTACAGGATGTCGTGGTCCTGGTCTTCCTCATTGTCCCAGTTGCACGTTCCTGCCCCCTTGAGTGTCTGACACTGTCATTTCAGCGCACAAAGAAAAAAACTAACTCTGCTGGAAAAAGTGAGTGTTTTTCTGCTGGCTTACCTCGTTGAAATGGCTCAGAGGATTGGGTGGAGATCTAGATACAGTGCAGAAGAGGGAGTGGGACTGCGGCGGCGAGCAGCGAGGATGTCTGAGGTTGCCATGGAACCACAGTCACAGTGCCAAAATCAGTCTTGTCTTGAGAGAAAGTGAAGTATATGGATTTTCTTTGTGGTAGTAAATTTTCAGAGGCTGCTGGATGAAATTTTGAAAGCGTACCTTTCTTTACAGATAACTTAAAGATATATCTGTGATTTTAAAACGTCCACAGACATCTCAAATGCCATTTAAAAGATACGTCATGTAACTAGTGTGTAGTGTTATTAACACAAAAAATGAGGAATTTATGAGAACTTATTTTGAGTAATTTAACATATACTTATGAAAGGTGCTTTTGTAGATTGTCAGACAAGTATTTTTCTTAAATTGATGTGAATATCCTTCCCAAGGATATTTAGAAACATTCCTACAGCACACTGTATATAAACTATAGAATCATGAATCATAGAATAGTTAGGGTTAGAAAGGACCTTAAGATCATCTAGTTCCAACCCCCCTGCCATGGGCAAGGACACCTCCCACTAAGCCATGTCACTCTGTCCAGTCTGGCCTTGAACACAGCCAGGAATGGAGCCTTCACAGCTTCCTGGGTAACCCATTCCAGTGCCTCACAACGCTCACAGTAAAGAACTTCTTCCTTATATCCAATCTAAACTTTTCCTGTTTAAGTTTGAACCCATTACCCCCTGTCCTGTTATTACAGCCCCTAATGAGTAGTCTATTGCCAGCATCCCTATAGCCCCCCTTCAGATACTGGAAGGCTGCTATGAGGTCTCCAGGCAGCCTTCTCTTCTCCAGGCTGAACAGCCCCAACTTTCTCAGCCTGTCTTCATATGGAAGGTGCTCCAGTTTCCTGATCATCCTCGTGGCCCTCCTCTGGACTTGTTCCAACAGTTCCATCTCCTTTTTATGTTGAGGACAGCAGAACTGTACACAATACTCCAAGTGAGGTCTCACGAGAGCAGAGTAAAGGGGCAGGATCACCGCCTTCGACCTGCTGGTCACATTCCTTTTGATGCAGCCCAGGATACAGTTGGCTTTCTGGGCTGCAAGTGCACACTGCTGGCTCATGTTCATTTTCCCATCAACCAACACCCCCAAGTCCTTCTCTGCAGGGCTGCTCTGAATCTCTTCTCTGCCCAGCGATAAAAGCAGTAAACAAATAGTTTGAAAATTGCTGATTAAAAAAGGGAGTTAAGGAGCGTGCTGTTCAGCTCAGTGAGCAAAACTGAGAACATGAAAGGATTTAATCCATCCAGTGTGTTTGTGAAGTCTGGCTTCTTTAAAAGTGTTTTACATACAAATGCATGCATCTCCATGCATGTGTGTTTGTTCTTGAAGA
>WYDI02015743.1:0-23003 GCA_009867235.2 Psittacus erithacus | reverse complement strand
CATGAGACTCAGAAAGTCCTTGGTCAGAGTAAACATTACTGAGCAGCAACTAAAAACATCAGTGTTATCAGCACTGTCCCCAGACCGAAAGTCAGAAACACAGCACTGCACCAGCTACTAAGAAGGAGAAAAATAACTGCTACTGCTGAACCCAGGACAGCATCCAACCTGGCTGTGTCTAGAGACAAAGCACACCAGGACCAACCATCCCTCGTGGTATGTTATAGTAGTGCTGAAAGTAGCACTTGCAGGGGTGTTTGCCAAGGTATCTCAACTTTCAGCTCAAAGTGCAACATAAGCTTAACTGTAAGATAACCAGTCATGACTCCTGTCTGACAGAGACAGTGAGCTTAGGATTTCACAAGACGAGCTTTCCAGTCAAAACTGGCTTGTTATTTTTCCTTTCTCTTAAATACAGTTCTGTTACAGTTTTCATTATTGCCTCCTCACTGCTTAGGGCACAATAGAGTGAAGATGTCCTACATATCATGTGTAAATCATGTATTAATCCACAGGTTCTTGCCAGTCTTCTGTAAATATTTCTAAAGGTCTAATGCCTAACTATTCACCAATCTTGACAGTATTCATAAAACACTGGCAACTTATTCATGACCAGACTAACTCTTTACAGGTGTTCTATGACTGATTATAATATGTCGTGAAATACTGAATATTAGATTCTGTTGGAAGACCTTCAATGGTATTCTTTGATTTAAGGCAAACTAATATTTGGTCTGTAAATTTTAATGGCTTCATAGCCCTTATTTATTTTCACTAAGCTGTCCAGACATTTGCCTTTATTCATCACATGCACACCTACTTTTAACCAACAATACAATCTGCAGAACTGAGCTATGATTCTGTGTGCATCTCCATGTATTTGTATAAGAATATATGTTTGTGCAGATATATGCATGCAATACATGCACTGCACCACATCTTACATTCCCTCAGTACAATGGCTGTTTCTTTTATCTAGAGATGGCAAATCATCATATATGGATCTCAAATACTTATGAGAAGGGTTAATTAACAATCTTGATTTTAACTTTGAACGTGCAAATCAGATTTTGCCTACAATAATTGTAATGAGAAATACAGAATCTGACCCTGTAATTCAAAGAACTAACAGGCTGTCGATAAAATTATTCCATTTCTAAAGATGCAACAAAGCTAAAGTTGATTATTTTCGCTCACTTTTAATCAGAGAAAAATTGATCATTCAGTCTAAGCTTGTAACCTAGGCTACATTTAAAGTCACTGCAAGGGGCAATAAACCTGTAGTGGGCAATTGATCCTCAAAATAAGCATCTAAAATAGGTGGAATGAATTGGCTTCAAAATGTATGTGTACCTCTGCCTGCAGTGGCTATAGTTGAAGTCTACAAAACCACTTTAACTGGATGCTCCACTGTTAGTAGGCTAAAATTAGACTCACATATCCCACCTGTAAAAAATAATTGCTGCCAAGGCAAAGTAATCCATTAATATCACAAGTATTTTTAAACTTGCCATACACTGTCCTGAAACATCTGCTTAAACATCTCTGGTTCTTCTGAGACAGGTCTTAAGGAACTCCAAGACTGTGCTGTAGCAAGTAGGGAATGTGATTGGAAACATCTCAAAAATTAACCCATTAGTGTGTTTCTTATTGTCTCTGAGACATACCCATTACAGATACAAATAATCTAAATAACTAAGATGAAATACTTTTCTCAACTAAAAAGGCACAGTTGGAAGGCAGCATTGCTATTTATAGCAACTGCCCCTTAACAGAATTTTTAGTATTCCTGTATGGGTTTCTTATCACCTAAAGGGTGATAAGAAATGGCAGCTGGAAAGAAACATGACAAATGAAGGCAAGGACATTGCAGCACACACTGCTAATGCAAACAGGTGAGCTGAGGTTTCAAAAAGCCTGTTTCCAGAGTTAAAAAAAAGACACTTAAAACCACAGGACTGTAAGTGACTGATGACATTCAGTGCAGTCCTTTGACACTGCTAGTAACCATATGCACTGTACATCAAGTCCGGCCTAACTTCAAAGTCTTTGCCAATGCTAAATAACAAATGCTAAAGAACTGTAGTATAAAAGAATCAAAGTCACAAGAGATACAAAGGACAAAGATAAAAAGATCAGCAAAAAAACAACAATAAAAAACCAAAACACAGAAGACAAATCAAGAACATTGCCAATAGCCTAGACGATAAATCCTGGATGCCTAATGAAAGTAAACAGACTAATTAACAATGGCAGAAGAAATGGTCATTATACAGAATTTTTATAAGCAACAGTGTGCGTGTATACACTATATGGTTTTTTTGAGATAGATAGATAGATAGACACAAAACTGAAGGAGGACTCCAAAGCAAATCTAATGACTGACTTGAATCTGAGCAAAAAAGTCTAATTTACTGAAGAATATGAAATACCTTGAAATGCTTGTGTCCTAAATAACTAATATTTTGTTTTATTACTTAGTTTTCAGGGAGCAGACACAAGCCTAGTGCAGACATATTAAGAGAACCAGCATTTGGTAAACCATGATCAAGTCTAAGGAGGACATGGCTCAGCAGGGCTGTGAGCTGAGTTGGATGCTTGACCATACAGGATGAGTCAAGTCCAATTAGCTTTGTTGATGGGAATTTTTAGCCAAAATAAAATATCATGTTGATTAGAAGAGCACTTAGTAAGTATAAAGGCAAGAATATGCTCGACTCAGACCCTTGGCTTGAACGCAGCAGTAACTTCTGCAGACTTACTTTTGCACACCGTGAGAATTTTCTGTGACTTCAAAGGCAGTCAGTATGCCAGCTAAAACATGTGGGCAAATCTTTACAGGATGCAGAAACTCCACTAAGCTGTCTTAACTATCAAAAAACATATGTAGTCCTTACCAAGGCTGGCAAAATATGTAGATGTTCATGTTGCAGGAAATGCAGCTATTTATATTAAGATGCTTATATGTAAATAACTGCCTTAAGGAAGGCAGATTCTAAAATTTTCTCTTAACACCTTACCTTGTGGGAACTACTCTAGACCATGTGCACATATCATACGCCATACTTCAGGGTCAGACACCTGAGCAACAATCTGTCTGATATTTGTTTTGATCAGTAATTTCCCTCAAGAATTTGGGCTCCAGAAAATCTATTTTTCTTTGCTTCATTTCCACATTGTAAAAAAGTGGAATGCTAATTGCAACTCTAGAAAAATACATCTTCTGTCTGCTGAATGAATATATTGTCATTCATGAGCTCAGGTTTTGCGTTCATGTTTTGGTAAAGGAAGACAAAATAATTGGCATTAAAAGTTATGAGGCATTAGATAAAGGTCAAATGCAAAATTATATCAAATCATACAGAAAAGTATTTCCTGTGATTTAATATATCTGTAAGAAAGATATGTATATTTTACTGTTTCTACCATATTCTGTACTGACATGTCAAAAAAGCAACTGAAGAAAGAAAATGCAGGAAACTTAGCTTATTACCATGAATATGTCCTTCTACCAAGTTCGTTCCAATTCAATTTGTTTTAGCAAACTATAGGGACAATTGCCTAATTACAGGCAATTAATGGTTTTTCTTTATCAGAAGAGGTGGCATGTGATATCTGATTTTTAATTATGACTAAATCACAGTATATTCATACCTGTAGTCTCCTCATTAACTTCTAAAATATTTATGAAGGGTTTAAGAAAACAGCCCTGAATTTAATTTCATGTTTCTTAAACCATTACAACATTTTTTTAATATAATAATAGATATTCTATGGGGAACTATAAGCTATTTTAATTATCCAGTTATTTGGGTATAAAACAATCCATAACTACTAAGGAAAAGAAAAATGTCTTAGCAGAACCTCAGCTGGTACAAATCAGCATCTAAGTTTATATGCTTATTTACTTGTGAACATCTCTCGATAAGCAGTTTTCATGTCCCAATAATATTCTTACAGAAACCATTATAGCAAATTATGACGTGAGCCATCTTTACGTTAGATTTTTGGTTTTCATTATCATCTAGGGATTAACAAAAATATATATGTGACTAAAAATATTTTAAGCATTATTATGTCTATACATACAATCCAAAATAGGCTTCTTAATGTTTTTAAATATGTGCACATATGGTAGCAAATAGCACACATACTTGTAGGTTTAAGAATTGGTTATCAAACTTCAGTATACTGCACCAGATCAGATTATCAGCAAATGTTTTACTAATTTAGAGTACAATATTTTGTAAGCAAAAAAAGGGGATTTATTTCCCAATCTGTAGCATGTTCATACTCAACACATCTTTTTCAAATAGGAAAATGTGAGAATGGATGCGATGACGGCACACATTCATTTTTTGTGCAGACATACCATTTGCAGCAACCTAAGTAAAAACATTCAGCAGCAGCAATGTGTGGGAAAATATTTTACATAGAAGAGCTCATTTTCATATGGGTTCATTTTTACGGTAATTTTTTTGGAGACCAAGGGGAAAAAAAGTCTGGATAAAGCTGATTTTAGCCTAGGTTACTTGTGGCAAAATTCATGTACAGCCACCCAACTGCCACTGAACAACCTTGTTTGGTTTTGATCAACCAAATATGTGTGCTTGAAAAAAACATATCATAAATATTTGGAGGAAAAAGATATGATGAAACAGGAGAGACAATCGCAGGCTTTTATTTTGTTCAGAAAAACACTTTTCAGAAACTGCAGATTTCTTAGTCTGATAGTATGTACTTGCACACATAAAGCAAAAGAAAGTCTGAAAGATGAATTCTCTCATTCACAAACAATCTGAAGGGGAAGTATGGAAAAACGATTATACTGTTTAATGTATTTGTATCTAGCATTATGAGGGCTATGTAACACTGTATTCTGGTTTTATAGAAATACAGCATACTAGAAAATGGTACTATATTCTCAGATGAATCCACCATCATAATAAAAAATGACTTCTTTGATTTCAGCAAAATACACCTTCTGCTGATTATGGAACATAAATTCACTTTACACTTTTGAAATGCATCCAAAAGAGCTGAATCACAGTAATTTTCAGTGGAAATACCAATAAACAACATGGTTTTACATGCATATGTAAAAATTAAATACTTGTTTAAGGCTAAAATGTGACTAAATCATTCTAAATGGCTTTTCCATTTCACAAACCACAAGCACCTACACAAAATTAGTCAGCTAATGCATCTAATGATTTTAAAAAACACCGAAACAATAACCATAAAACTTTAACCTCATCCTTAACCTCATCCTGTCATGTACTTACTCCTGCTATAGATTTACATGTATTTAGTATAAGTAATTGTATTGAGACTGTCATTCTTCCCATTCCCAGTTCTTGCTTTATGACACTGTGTCTACCTTTGGATCTAATTTTAAACCCAGCTCACAATTACAGTATCAGACAATGAATAATGGCTCTATATTTTTATGTCTACAAATAGTGCACTGGTATTGTGCATGCACACCTCTCGCCTCTTGCACCGTGGTTTTAGGTGCAAGTTACTCAAAGATTTGTTTGCAAGTCTGGCTTTACACTACGTATTTATTTCCAGTGAATCTCTAAAGCTTATTTGCAGCAAGTAATGACAAGAATTTGACTGGCAAATGTCTGGAAGTCTGGGCCCTCAGTTCATTTCCTAGTGAAGAGGGCATAGAGAAGTGGTGGAGAAGGGCAGAGGGGAGATGGGAGAGCATCTCCTTTCCACCTCCACAAAGAATGCATGCTGAAGCTCATGTATGGAAGATAATGAACAGTCAACTTCTATATGACGTTGCAATATGTATCAGTGGCTTTAACAAAAAATGAGACAAAGCTGCCAACTCCAGCAGTGATCTACACAAGCATAAGGGATCTGTATGTTTCAACAGACATCAATGTAGAGTCAGGGCTAAGCACTGAACCATGCAAACCGCTTTCAAAACCTGCTGGTTTTCCTGTTTGGAGTTAGATGAGCAGTTGCTCACAGCATGCACAAGGGCTGCTGGGAGTGGGCTGTGTTTGCATATCTCTCAAGGCAAGGGATAACAGGCAACATCTGATAGAGCCCTTGAACACTTTAGGAACATGCAGCAGGAAGTTCCAAGCACACTTGGTGATGCCATTTAAGATTATGCATGAAAAACAGAATACAGATCAATTAAAAAGAGATGAGAACATGGTTCTAGCTCAGGCTCATTAATTGCAGGGTAATGAAGTTGCAACACTCAGAGAAGCTTTGTGGTTCATGAGTGAGTAAATGCAACTTGAAGCCAAGGTAGTATTTTTACATGTGAATTATTAATACACATACTAGTTTTAATTTAATATAAAGTTTCATAGATAAAAAGGAATGCCCATATAAATACATCTGTATGTATCCATGTGTCTCTCTTCATTTATGTGTGTATATGTACACAACAGGAAAAAAAAAAGATTTTCTGCAAATATGTGAATTGTTTAATTTTCAAACCAGAATGTGGCATTTGTCTGGGTGTGCATATATAAGCTTTGGTTGCTAGTAGCTGTAGCTAAATTAGAAACATTTCCAAGACTGTTAAATTTTTTAAGGACCATTAGTCCTTTTTAGAGCTCTTGCTGTATGAGTAACGAATGTGTCAGTCATACTGCAAAGGATAAACCAAACTGCAAATATAAACTTTTAAAGCCTCACTGTTTCTCTCTAAAGGAACTTTAACCTGTGCTTTGCCAGTCTGTGTGCTTATTCCTGGCCTGCTGAGTAATGTGCTGAGCTTGTTTCAAGGGTTTAGCAACACTTGTAACCCAAAAATCAATTATATTGAAAACAATAAAAGATATTCTTATGCATGCCATAAAACAAAACAACAACAACAACAAAAAAAAAAAGATACAAAAGGTTAAGCAGAGCAGCCAGCATCTGCACACTAATGACATGATTGTTATGATAGGTGTTTGCTTTACCCTGGAGTGGTAACATTATAATTCATCCACCACTGAATGAGTGGGGACAATTAATGCAGTCAATGTGTCCCACGTGTTCCCTGCAGCATTAACAAGGCAGCTCCAGGCCCCTCAGCAGACACGGGGCTGAAAATTGAGCCGACTGCCCCTTTGAATGTGATCCTGATTACCTCCGCGGGGGCCACCTGCTGCTTCTTTCCTGCTGGTTGTGTGCACTGGCCGCCTCCATCCACGAGGCCCGGGGGATTACCGGCCAGGGCCAAGGCAGCTGATACCAATCTGGCGAGCTGGGGACAAACAGTCGTGCCCCACGTGCCTGACAGCAGCATACTGCGCTTGGCCACGCCAAGGCCACCACGGATGCACAAATCCAAGCCAGGGCAGGGCATCATCTCCACTCCTGCTTTTGTTAGTCATGACATGGGTGTGTCATTGTGCCTGCCTTTCCTGGGATGCTGGGATCCTGGGATGCTAGGATGCTAGGGTTGGTTGGATATTCTGGCATCCAAGACCCCATGCAGTGTTGGGACCGGAAAAATCTGGCACTTTGTGTACACTGGGATACCAATTGCTCTAGCCCTGAAGTCTGTATACCGCCATAATGGAGATAGAGTTTCCTTCCAGTTGTTGGTGCTCACTGAAGTAAATCCATGGAACGAACTGAAAAGCAGCCTGCAAATCTGGGCCAGCAGGAAGTGGGGGCTCACTGACCCTCACCATGCTCAGGTATTGACAGGTGAGGACCACACTTTCAGCAGCAGCTTGGTGCTTTTCATCCTCCCAGGCTGGCTCCAGGGGAAAATGGGAGGGCAGGAAGGTTTATGTGAGGCTGTGATCAGTTATGCAGGTCTGTGCTGCTGCAGCTGTGGTCAAAGGGGCAGTGTGCAGCAGCAGCAGGGATCCACACCTGAAAATAGGAGGAGGAGTTAAAAGGGAAGGGAGAGATGAAATTGCTGAGCAGTGCAAGGTTAGCATTGTGCTGCAGAGTGCAAACACAGGCTTTATTATTCTGTAGAGCAAGCTTCTTGCACAGGAAGTTTGAAGGGGTTTAGCAATCTGCTTTCCTTTGCCCTCTGCTAAGTGAAGGGCATTTGCTTCATGAATATTCTATTATCCTACTATTTATTGCAAGCCTTCAGCCAACATTTGAAAATCAACAACTGTATGCACTTCTAGGCAGCATCTTCCAGGCCTTGCTTTCTTTTTTTTTTGCCTCCTTTAAATAATAAAAAATACTGGTTGACTTTTGCATGTAAATCATAGTCTTTTAATACATTTCACACACAATATGGCAGTATATTGCACATATACCCCAAGGAATTTGCGTCTTCTCATACTTGGCTGCTCATCTTTGGATTACCAATTTACATTATTTTAAGAAACTCGCTTCTTCCTTAAAGCTTTCCAACAAGAGACTCAAAAGCCTACCACAATTCCTGTAGAATGTTCCACCACCTAACATTGCAGGTTTGACCTCTGATGGCTACCTGTGTTACTGTTGAAACCAGCTGGAATATGGGCAGGATCATTTTCTCTATTTGTAGACCATGCAACACAGCTAGCATGTAAGAAATAGGAAAATTTCTTATTTATTATTCATATTAATCATTTATATTCAACTGAGGCTAGACTCATTTTGGGATGTATTAGAGCAGATGTTTCATTCGTATAAATGTGTGAGAAGTGGGATTTCAGTTCTGGAGAGATACTTGTGTTTCCAGAAATTTTCCAGGTAAGAGGACTTGCTTGCCTCAGAGAGATATTTGGAAGATAGGAATGATGTTATCATGAAGAGCTCAGAAAGGCACGTCTGTGTATCTTCTATCTTCTTTCTAGGTAGACCGAAGAATATTTGGTGGAAATTCTCCATAAGAAGCACTAAGGTGACATCATTAAAAATTTCGAGGGTAGGAGGAGCAGGGAAAGGAAGATGACTTCTCCACAAATAATGAAAGTTAATTGATGAGTAAAATACAAGCTTTAAAAAAAGAAACACTTGTCTTTTTTTCCTTTTACTTACAATGGTATGATATTTTTCTGGTGAGGAAAAGAAGATTTTAAAGGAAATAGAACTGTACTCTGAGAATAGTCACTCATTAAAAGTGTCTTTCAACAGGTTCCACAAGGCAGTAAATTCAGTGCCCTAACTGCCAGACCACCCACTGAATTATCTGTCTCCCTGGAGGAAACAGCTCATTTTGATGCCATGAAAATAATATTAGTGCAAGAAATACAGATTCCTGAGGATATTACTGTCTTTTCAATGCCGAATTAATGAACAAATTTAGTTCAGAGTCACAGTGTGTATTTTTTTACCATGTGATGGGCTGTTCAACAGCGAAATCAAAATAAATCTATTGGCTTCAGTCTGCTAATAGCTATTTTGACAAATGTAGCCTTTTCTAAAATTAGAGATTTTGGTGAAGAAACCTGAAGGCTGCAGCCATTGAACTGGGAGCTAGACGCCATGCTTGATAGCTCCAGGCTGTGACCAATTCCCTTTCCCTGAGGACTGGTTAAAATGTTGAACATACAGTGCTGAGGTCAATTGAGTATACCACCAGCGCAGCTGCTGGTCTGATCAGGAGGCCCAGAAGAAAGGCTGTGGCAGCTTGGCCAGTGTTTAAACTGCCAGCTCAACCCAAAGTCTAGCCAGTTTGTTCTGAAGAATATAGTATTGCCACATGGCCAAGTGCACAGTACCATACTGCAGAGGCTTTGAACAGTGTTCTATTCAGACTTCTCAGTCAAGGGAAAAAAAAAAATTCAATGTGAATAACATTCAGATTATTATTTTGAATCAAACCTGACGGCATCTGAGGTTTTGGGTTTTTCTCCCAAGATGAGCCAATTCATGTTCATTTTAGTGGGAGCAGAATTGAGTTGAAGAGCACTAAATCCCTGAAGCTATCATGTTTAAGCTGCTATTGTAGGCATAGCAGGGCCTAAGAAATGGGAATCTCAAAGGGTCAACGGGTTCCTTACTTTACATTTGAATAACTTTTGAACATGTCCCACAGGTTTTTTACTAAATCCAGTCCAGATCCTGGCTCGAGTTCAAGCGGCCTTTATACCACCCTCCCCTTAAAAACTTAGTTTCTTCCAATTTTAATGTGCATTGAGACCCCTATAGGAATCTTGTGGAGAGTGTCAAAATATTAAAGATCAGGAAATATTTTCATGCGCTTCAACTTCACTTCTTGGAGTGCCCAGTCTGTGAAGAAAAAGCTTCTTTCCTGTAATTCAGTGAACGTCAGCTATTGGATTCTTCCCTGTGTGGTTATATGAGGCACCCGTACAGAGGTAACCTTTGTCAGTCAGGAATAGTCCTGCCTCCATAATGCCGATTCGATAAATTATGCATGGGTACCTAATGTACTCTCATAAATTGTTATAGGCTCTTATAGCCCTGTGTTTTATAGTGATATGGCACAGAAGCAGACAATATATTGTCCCAGAAGATGCGCTGGACTCTGAGATGGTGTTACAAATTCTGCCAATGTAAAATAACAAATTAAGAGCTCTAAAAGTAGAATACTTGACAATGCCTTTCTTAATTGGAGAAAACATTCCTAATGAAAGTGAGCTGTTACAGCAATTGGTGTTCTGGTGAATGAGAGACAGGGTTTGATTTAGGATCCCCTCTGGCTCTCTTGTTCCCCTAGCAATCAGGAGGAGCTTTGAGTGCTGGGTCCCTGGGGAAAGACTTGCCTTACATCGCTTACCAGCTACACCTCACATGATTAAGGGAAGAGGTAGAAGACTTTGAAAGGATTTTCATCCAGTCTTTCTCACTAGGAGGATGCTGAATAATATCTTCAAAATGTGGACTTAAAAAATATTTAGAAAGGTTGGATGAAGAAGGGAGAGGGAATAAAAGATCTTGGAGAAGAAATAGTCATATCCTGTCCCAGGGACAAAATGCAATGGGAAATCTCAGAAACACTTTAAATGGGTCTGATTTTCATCTCAAAATGAATGTTCATTATTTAGGATGCTGCTGTCCAAAATATATCTATATATAGAAAGGACTGGGGGACAACACTTAGTAAAAGGTAATACGCAGTGTCAGAAGGGCTGCCACAGCCCAACCCAGGGACACTGAAGTTGGCTTTCTCCGCTCAAATGCAAGAATAATAGCACTCACAACAGAGTCACATTTAATTTTAAAAGTCTTAAATTACCTGAAGTTCAGAGGATGATGGGAATATCTCTTTAAAATATTGACATACCTTAGGATTTGGAAGACTTTTTCTTTTAAAAGTTTTTTAAAATTTTACATCAGAAGCACATTGATCTTTATCCAGTTTTTCCCAGACACATTTAAGCTGTACAGCAGAACTTCAAGGCTGATGTGGCCTTGAGGTTAGGAACTGTGAAACAACAGTGGCTAGAATAGCTCCCCACACATTTTGGATTTTTCTCTTTATTTCAAAGAGCTTTCCTTTCAAGGGATTATCTTTTTTTTTTTTTTTTTCTTGAGAAGAAATCAATGTGTTTGATTTACGGGAGAAATTTGAGAGTTCTGAGGAAGATCAACTGTTTTCAAGGTAAAATGGAAAAATTATATTTAGGGTTTTTTCACTGCCTACATAAATCACCGTGTCAAGTCAGCTGTAGGAAAGAGTTCAGCAGTCTAACCTAAATGTTTACTGCTGTGGATCTAGAGCCGTGGTGTAAATGACACTGTGCTCTGGAAAATTTTGTGTTGAAACCAGAAATGCCAAACTTGAGAGGATGAAAAAATTTTTACCACCAGAATTTTAAAATTTTGTGCCCTTACAACTTAGGCTGTTGTAGAGATTTGGGGATTCGTTTTTGGCACACTGCTTCAGTTGAACCCTGAGTGACTGCATGCATTGCTATCTAAAAAAGAGTAGTTTTCTTGACAGCATGTGCAGGGACTGCAGTCTTTAAGAAACCCCAGTGCTTTAAAAGTTGGGCAGCAGATCCTACCTTACAGTATGTGAGTGGATATCTGACTTGTATAATAGAGACTTGCATAATGTTTGGGTTGCTTGTGTATTAAAATGCCACAGCAGTTAGCATTAATCAGCTAATGGTACTTTTTAGTAGGAGCAGACATGCAAAGGAAATTCAGTCATTAGAAATGAGATGGTTACCAAGGCAAAGTCATGTGTTAAATATGAAACTAATAAAGTAGCAAGTAATGATGATATATGGGTGGCTAGAAAATATTATATCAGAAGATTTTTAAGCTGCTATCCAAAATTAAGCACTGATCATCTATTTCTACTTTTGTAAACAAAGAAGCTGAGACCCAGGAAGAAGTGACTCACTTAAGTGCAGTGGTGACAAATGCCATGTCATTTCATGGCTGTCTTCATAGCTGTGGATTAGCCAATGCATGTAATTCACAGTCACTCAGCAAGAAAAATATGGTTGAATAAACAGACCAATTTATCAAAAATAATTGCACCAGGGGTGCATATTGCAACATGCTTAACAGCATGTTAGCAGCAGTGCTTCATGTGCTGTAGTAGTTGATACTGGAAAAAACACGTGAGTAGAATCATCCTCTTGATATCATCTGCTGAATTCCTGGCAAGCGTTGATGACCCTTCTCCAAGGGTATGAATACAACATGTATCCAGAATTCACCTCAGCAGTCCATCAGTGAAAACAGTGATACACACCTAATCATTCTGAAGCAGGCAGCTGCCACTGCTTGCAGCAAGGGGTGGGCCCCAACTTGGAGACCTGAAGGTGCTCAGCCCATACACCCAGTGTCCCCCCACCAGCCAGGAGAGTCCATACCATCACCTTCCCTCCTGGCCATGAACACTGGCAGCAGTTTGGCACCATCTAAACAATTTACTAACTGATGATGTGGATATAACTGTCTTAACAGTGTGGTCTGTCAAGGTGGGAACAGTAGTACTACGCAACCAAGTGAAGAGCTGTGCAGCGCCTGGAGGCTGTGGCAGAGGAAAAAAGCAGCAGTAGGAATTGCCAGTAACCATGGCTATGGGGTCAGATCCTGGCCAAGTACAAACTGTGTGGATGGAGACACAGACAATGGAATGATGCTTAGCTGTGAGATCAGCTCATATTCATGAAGACAGAAAGCAAGGCCGGACTGCCTCTGGTGAATGTTTGGCTAAGCTAAGGAAGAGATTAGCAATGGACAGTGACCACCATCTAATTTCATTTTAAGTCTTCCTCAGAATAAATCTATCAAGAGCCAACACAGTGATATTGAAAACTGCATTTCTCTTTGCTGTTTTCATTTTGTTGGTTTGGGGCTGGGTTTTCTTTTTTCCCAAATGGGGAAATTAGCCTCAGTGGCCTCAGGTAGCTCTCACTGACATTAGGCTTTTCCACTCACTTCAGTAGAAATTGGATTGGGCACAAGTAGTCTAGAAATTAAATGTTGCATGGAAAAAGAAAAATTGCTGAAATATCACGTCATGACTGTCTGTTATAGAAACAAAAACTAGCAACAAGAGAAGGCTGCTTTGCTATCTTCTAAATGACAGTGTATGAGGAGCAAGATTCTCTTGCTGTTTACAAATACTCCCTATTTTGTAGGAATATAAAACACAGGCCTGAAGTGAGAATGCAGTGGTTCAGCCAGAGGTTTTTCTAAGCTGACCCATAACAGCTATAGGAGATTTAGTCAGATTAAACTGATTTACAGAAATTAAAGAGCTAGCCCTGTATCTGTATCTGTGGGGCACTTGCTTTATGTGACTGCAGTCTCCCTGCTGCCCATTTTATCAACATATTCAGGTGTCATGGCAGCTGAAATTTCATTCACTAGGATGTTTGTGTTCAGAAACAAGTAACCAGGGGATCCAACATCAGTAGCTTCACCCAGCTGAGGGTGTCTGTTAATGTTAACATGCTATTTACAATTTTCTTCATATTTAATCTCTAAAAATGTTGATAATTTTTGCTAATTTATTGTCCTCTGTGAGTTGTCTCCCCCTACAGTGGAAAGGTCTCAGCTATCTTATCCTCTGAAGGCTGATATACCTCAAGGAAACCAAAATTCATGCAACCATATCAGACCAGCAGTGAGTAAGGGAGCATCACCATGGCAGGATTTACAGCCTCCTCTGACCACTATTTCCAGTCGCAGGTGGGAGGCAGCTAGAAGGGTTGGAAGCTGATTGGAAAAGGTTTCACATCCCCTTTTGCTGTTATGATGCTATAATGCTGCTGTACACGAGCATATGGGCAACTAGTAACACAGGATCTAGCAAGAAATACTCTGGTCTGCAAGGAAATTCAGAACAAACATCTAAAACTGCTAGAGCAAAAAGAACATTGTGCCAAACTTTCTGCCGCTTGCCTGCAGCTTTGTAATATTTAACTTTTTGAAAAATTTCAGAATTCAGTTATTTTATTTCTTGAATATGGTTCAGAGCCTTAACACATCTAGTAACAGTGGATCAATAGGCTCATTGCCCTACAGTGTATCGCAGCACTAGCAAATACCTACGTTATGAAACTAAGTAAATTTACTGGAGTGCAAACCCCCAGTGAGTTGTCTGTAATCAGCCAGCAGGCCTTCAGGGCAAGAGAATTAATGTATTTTAATATTTTAGGTTATCTTCCATGTGGCATAATGCTATTCTCCATCTGTATGTGTGCATGTGCAAGCAAATGTTGGAGGGTTTTTTCCAGAAATAAGTTTCCCTTAGTAGAAGCTCACCTGCCTTCTAGTGTCTTTTAGCATCTACTGCTTCGAACAAACTCAGAGCAAAACTTGGAAGAGTTTGAGTCTACAAATAGTGTTAATGTCTCTAGAGCTGAATTAGATTATTTCAAAATTTTTCATTTTGCAGTGTTGAAATGCCTGTTCTATTCTATTCTAAAGGACTCAGCCATTTAAAAAGCAAGGCATCCTTAAAAAAAATTCCACATTTTTGTGGAGCCTGTCACTGAATCACAAAACGGCAGGTTCAAGGTTCCATATAATCATTGTTTTATAACTCTGCAGCTTGTATCATGGTGTAACAAGGGAGTACAGCCTGTACTCCCCCTGCTCTTGTTCTGTGTGAAGAGTTACCTGCAGCACAGAGCAGCATCCACAGGCTGAGTTTGCAAAGCCTGGAGCTGGAGGCTGAAGAGTTTTGGCCGCAGCATGGGAAGTGTGTAAAAGCCAGCAGGTGGTTTTGTAAAAGGAGATGATTGAATTAAAATAGAAAAGAATATTTGCATAATTTTGAGAGAGAAATAAGGGGAACTTAGCATAAGAAATGGTGGAGCCCTATCACTTAATCACATCCCTACACCATGCCTACATATGTTGATTTAGGCCGTGTCCACTGCATTCCTCAAAGCCTAAAACCTGATGCTACATATTTTTGTGTAGAACTCTCCAGAATAGTGTTTCAAAGTCCTCGTTCTGGGTTGTTACCTAATGAAACGGGTTATGAAATTATGCCATCCATTTCTGTATCTCTGTGTTTCATACATTTATTCCTGATCCTTTCTTCTTAACCTAACTTCTATTTTTAATGGGAAAGTACAACAGTCATAGTAGTGCTAACTTTGTTCAAAACCAAAATAAGCGAAGAGAAGTTTGGATATTTTTTGCCATATTTTTTCCTGACTGAACTAATTTCACAGGCTTCTATTCCACATATACCATAATATATACATCTCTAGTTTGTGTTGCTTTTCTACATCTAAGAAAAAGTGTAACAGAGAGGAAAAAAATAAAAAAGGCAAGCTGTGGAATAGCCCAAAATATAACTTGGATACAAAGTGCATGGAAAGCATATGCTAGAATCAAGATTATCAGTAACGTTTGCAGGTTTTTTCAGAGCAGCTCCTGACCTACTGCTGCATTTAAATTTTATCAGTTTTTAAGTGTGCAAACTGCAAAAAAAGAATTTCCTACAAAAAACTAATGATGCAGATCACAGTTTTGTCATTAATTTCTTCACAGCTTGACACTGACAGTTTTAGCTTTGCTTGTTGTTCTTAAGTTGAAAACTTCCTTTTAATTTTGCCTATTTCTTTGGCTACAAATGTTGTCTGTTGATGTCTTTTTCAGATAAATAGTTTTAAGCCTGGAAGTTGATGATTATCCTGTCCCTAGCAATGAGAAGCACTCTAAGACAGCTCTGTGACAGAGCATGCACATTCACCTCAGTGTGAGAAGTTTTCCTTTGAACATACAATGATGTCTATTTATACAGCAACTCCAGTATAATCTTTCACGAGAAATGCTTATGCATATACATATATATATATACACATATACTCACAGGCGTATTTTTTGTCTATACTGACCTGACTTCAGAATTTCGCTTCCATTGATGCAGGGATCAATGGGCAAAAGAACAGCATCCTACTTCTCTTTAAAGAAACTTTGAACATATCACAGACGTGCAAATACACAATGTCATAGTAATTGATAATGAATATGTATAATGGGAACTGCAAAACAAAGTGATTCTCATGGGGATTCTAAAGTAAACTGAGATTAAAAATGGAACGTGATCCAAGAAGTAAAACTGAGCAATATAGTACTAACCAATGAGGATTTCCCCCGCACTGTATTTTAATTGGTATTCATTAATTTATATTCACAACTTCTCTACAGGGTGTATACTTTATTAGAGAAATTGAGGCAGCAAAAGTTCACAAAATTTAACCCAGAAAAAAAGAAGAAAGCAATACTCAAACACAGACTGTAGTTGAAGAGTTCCTGGCATGACAACCTTTTTATCTAGGTCAGTGTAAATGAATCCAAAGAGTGCTGGCGTAACACAAAAGCTGCGGGAGGACTGCTGCTACCTGTACAGACTGCTGATTCCATAGGAAAGATACACTGCCCTTTCCACTCCCAGCTGAAAGGGTATGCAACAAGGATGGATGTGTCTGGCTCCCTTTTTAGTCTAGTCTCTACCTGTCTCCTACACAAACTTCATATTGTCTCCTTTTTATTATTGTAAAAGGAAGGACAGAAACACTTATGGTTAAGACTGTAGACTTGTCATGTTTCATTGACACCAACACCTACTTGCTCAGTGGCCTAAAGTAAGGTATCCAAACGACCTGGGTGAGATTTTCAGGCATATTTTATGAAGTTATCTGGAAACATGAAGATGTAAACAGGCTTACAGTTCATGGAAGGACGTATATTTTACCAGCTCAGGTACTTATCCAGGTTCTTCAAGGGAACTAATTTTCATCTTTGAGGACCTAAGTGCTAGAAATAGTTAAACACTTCAGGTGAAAGGGTTTTCTATCTGAAAGGGCATTTTTTATCAGATTAAAACATTTCACAGAAGTGTGTCAAAGTGTTATGACCTTTTCTACAATTAAAAGTTAAACCAAATTGGCCTGATCTTATCGCATTATAGTAGCCAATATTTCATGCAAATAAAGTGAAAAATAGGACTTTACTCTTTTCTTTTGACAACTTATTACATACTCAATAATATTAAAAGCTAGACAGTAAACATAACTATGTTATAATATTAACAAGCTATTTGACAATTGACTGTTTGGTGATTTCAAGCTGAAATTTTAGTTTTAGGAAAATTTTGAATCTATTTTTCAATTTGGTATAAAAAATAAACTTCAGAGTTCCCTAAGCAAAGGGAAATACTTTTTTTTTTTTTAATCAGTTCTAATAAGATCTCTGAAAATCTGGCACTTAAAGCTGGCTTAACTCCGCTGGCTTTCATGTTCTTTGTAATATTCCTACAGACTTCAAAGGAATCAATTAGCTTAATGTTAAGTATTTTTTAAAATCTCATTCTCTTTCTGCTCACAATCTGTATAATGGGGAAAGTGATTAGAATATCTATACTACAGAGGTATTCTGAGGTTTTAATTAAGTTCTAGAAATTAATTCAGGATTCTGAGATGGGAGAAATGGAAAGAAATAACATCCTCCTGTGTGCTGGAGCCTCTGGCTGCAGACTGTGAAGCTGTAGTCACTTTTCCCATTTGAAAATCTGGAACTTTTAACTCCCAACCATATGATCTGGAGCTACATGTCTCTCTCCCCAAACTGTGAAATGTGAAAAAGTCCTTGTGCGTTTGGACCTGTCTCTGCTAGTGTTTTGCAACATGATGTCCAGTAGTCTGTCTTCAGTCCTTAATATTCCTCACTAGAGTTCTTGTCAGTTCAGTGTTGGGGAGGCTGAAACTCCTCTTTGCATCTCAGAAGACCTCCTTGTTTCAACAACGCATCCCAGGCACTTTTATGATTGGTATTGTCATAATTTCCACTGGTGCCTTTAGAAATACTGTTCCTGTCTGAGTATGGTACAGACTGACATCAATGCATGTTTTGGGATGGGTGCACATCCTGGGACACTTACTTTTAGAAGAAAAATTATTTAAATATTTCCTTCATCCACTGAGAAATGAAGAGGCTTTTAAGTTGTGATACTGTCAGCCTCTTTAGAATCCCATAAGGGCAAAAGCCTTGTGTGATTTGAGGACATGGGAGAATAACTGCTACTCCTCCTTCGATGATGTTTCTACAAGACACGCTAGAGATGGCATGCATCCTCTTGCTTTTGTGAAGACACCACTTCCATATATCCCCACAAGGCAAAGGTTAATAACATCTGCTGCGTCTGCCTCCCTAGGACTGAGAGGGAATGTTTCTTCAAAAGTAAGCATTCAGGAAATCCCACAAGAAGGTGAGTGTTCCTATGAACTCTGACACAGGGGTGGTGAGGGAGACAGATGATCCTTGACATGGCACTCAGCTGGGAGGTTTTCATCCTGAGCCAACATGACAGTTGTCACCCTACTCAACAGATAAAGTAAATGACGTAGATTGTATCTGCAAACCGCAAGTATAAGCCTACAGGATGCACATGCTGGGAAACATCTGAATGACCATCCACAATCATCTGGGTTTGGAAAGTGTCTAGACAACCTGATGTGCTACTTGTAATACACAAAGCTAGACAACTCATACTTTCATTTCCAGTGGATTTTGATACTCACTCTGCTTCTACTTTGGACTTGATGCTGAAACTATCATTTCAGAATAAAGGTACTTCTGTAACTGCCCTAACCTTAGGGTTGAGTTCTGAGTGTTTTGCTTCTGAACACATTTCCTTGCTGTGGTGGTGGTACTTATCACAAATAATATCCCAGGAGCCACTGCTCCTTATAGTATCCCTTGTCCCCCCTTCACATAATACCTCTAAGCATTGCCTGTTACTGCAAGTGGGATATAGCAGCAGGAGCATGGGTGGGATGTGGGGCAGTATCATGGGCAAGGTTAGCACACTTCTGCAGCCCTGGGGCAAAGCAGAGGAGTGTGTGTCACCTCATCAGGTGCTAATGGGCTATGAAGGGGTCATAACTTCTGGTTAAAACCTTCCCTTGCTGATTTGGTTAATTTGCATTTCTAAGGTCTTTGTGATCAAGCAAGTTAGAAACCTGACTGGCTGCAAATGGATTGATTGGTCTGGGTGCAAAGTGCAAAGCATAGTATCACAATAATACAAATGAGCTTTGAACTTTAAAATAAATTTTGGCCACTTAGGTGGTCCAAGTCCTGACAGTTTCCTACCCAGAAAAATACACTTTGAGAATTTTAATAAATAATTTGTTCAGTTGTGTTCTGAATAAATGGCATCTGAGAGTTTTCAAATTTAGAAGTGGAAAATTAAAAAAATGTCATCCAGAGGACTATTTTCATCTTATTCTTCCAGAGCATTCAGCCCCTGTGAAAATTATAACAGTATGGTTAAAACCAACAGAAGGATGGGTGCCACTCTAAAAATGCAACAACTGTAAAATCTCAAGTTTATGGTGCTTCTGACTTTAAAATGCCTGATACAACTGGCATTCATGCAGTATTTTTTCATTGGGATGGAGGTTTTTAAGAGAACTCTCATTTAGGTATTACCTTATTTGAGTTTTAAATATCTTTGTCTCAGAACTAATAATTTCTGTATCTTTTGTCCTAAATGGTTGCATGTAATATAGCAGTTTCACACACAAAGTGGCTGCACTGGGGTAACAGATAATCCCTACCTGCATGACTTCTGCAGTGTCAGTTGTTTTATAGTCATAAAGTGTTGTGGTTTATGATTCACCAAAGTAAAAGTATGTCATAAATTTCAGGTCCCTCCATGACTCATGAGTTTTTCTGGTTCAGGCATTCTGCTTACGCAATTTAAATAGATGCTTAAGAAGGAGCAACAAGTTTCTTTGAGCTTTATTTCATTGCTGTGATGTCAGACATGATTTCAGCACTGCATAGGTCTTACTCTGCTGGCACCACTCTGTTTCTTTTTGACATGACACTCAGTTACTGTCTCTTGTTGGGGAAGAGAAAAATCAAAACTTTCAGCCTAGAAAATTTAACCAAAGGCAACAATTCAGAATCCAAAAAGTAGATCTCCTGTACATGCAAAGTGAATGGAAAAGCTTTGAAGTTTTTCCTGTCTGTTCCCTCCTTCTTTCTTTCCCCAACCAAACATTTATGGTTGTTCAGTTGACAGCCAATAAATAGTGAAGTGTTTGAGGGAAATCTGTAGGTTTTTTGGAAAAAAAAAACCAAACAAACTATAAAAGAAAGAGACGCAGAGAGAGAGAGAGGGACAGAGGAGGAGAGAGAGTGTAATCTGTACACCATCTGTTGCCTAGTGCAATTCATGCTGACACAGGGCTTTTTGACATTTTATACCTCAAATGCAAGCACATAGATCATTTCTACCTTGTGCTTTTCCCGTCTCATTATCGGAATTTATTCCCTCGCTTTGTTGTTGGTGGAGTCCCTATTCTAATTGTTTCTTACATGTGCTGTAAATCTGTCCTCCAATCAGTAAAGCCCTGGAACATGAAATTGAGACCTAGCAATTTCCTTTGCTTACCACTGCATCTGCTGGAGCGTAGTGTTGAAATAAAATGAAACATGTTTGCACTCTTTTTCTATCATACTGTAATGCTTCTTTCATTTCGCTCAAGGAATTTTTAATATTCAAGCCATACCCTGCACATGAAGTCATTTCCCTTCGATATAATTGTAATGGTAATACGCACGGCCTAACTGGCAGTGGCACAGCTGGCTGCTTGCCACAGCTGAGCCTCTGACTCAAAGAGTTTAATTCTGTCATGCCTCATCTGGTTTTATGTACTCTTTTGTAGTTAGTTCACAAATATATTCTAGGGTATCCATTGAGATGGGCAGGCCATTGACTTTTCTCTAAAGATAGCACACTAAACTAATGAAGGGTATTCAAATATGTGCATTGATGACCCTTGCACATACTGAATAGAAGTCAGATTATAAGTCAATGTGCCTGTGTGGTCAAGACTTATTGACAGATGCTTAGGGCCTGATCATGCAAAGATTTAGTGGCAGCGCATGAACATAAGCATAGGCAAAGTCTTGCCTGCAGAATCTACTGTCACAAGTGGCAAGTGGCACAGGGCCTGCATAAGCTACATTAGCAGCCTGTTAGCCCACAGGACCATTTAGTGAACGAATAGTGGTGTTTTGGTTTACAGGTTTTAATTAACTGAGACTTTCTGCAAAACTGTGGCATGGCTTCAGCCACAGGGGGCTTTTAAAGTCTCTCTTCAGGTTTATTTTCCCTTACAGAGTCATAATAAAGTTCTTCAGCCTTACCTATGATGTCCTGATTCTTTGTACACTTACTATACCTCTTTCCCCACATCTGTCACTGAGCCCAAAATGCATGCCCCCAAAGCAAGATTCTGTGTTTATCTTTCTGCTTTCATCCCTTTCTGCTTTCAGTAAGACCTTCCATCTTTCTAACTTTTCTAAAAAAGTGATTGTTTCAAGAAGCCAGAATATCTGACCCCTGCTTCCAATTACTCACTGGAAATATACTTCAAATGATGGTTACCATCTTCATCCATCCTCACCTTTCTGAGTCTGCTGTTTGTCTCCTCTCTATTTGTCCTTAATAACTTAGACAGAAGATTTGCTTTTGTCTGTAAAGCTTAGTGCACATCTACTGAGTTAGAAGAGCAATAAAGTGTTATTTACCAGGTTTATGGATCACTCACTTTCAGTCTATCGTTCAAATGTAAGCCTCCTCTGAAAGTTAAAAGCTGCTGGTGTGAATCGATTCGGACTTCATTTTATGCTGGCTGAAATCAATGACCAAGCTTGTTTCTTGCTGCAGGAGAAAGGTCTTACTAGCTGCACGCACTGCAGATTTTCTTGGTCCGATGGTCTAGCCATAATGCTGAAAAAATATCATTTGAACAAAAAATTTCATTCAATCTGAGGTGAAAATTATTTTTTAATTGTGGGATAATTATAACTATTCTAAAATGATGACGAAAAATCCAAAAGAAAATGATCATTCAAAATAGGAAAAATATGACTTTAAAAAAAAAAAAGAAGAAACAAAACACCTTGCCTAGAAGAAGTGAATTGTCATGCGTGATCTTTTTTTGCAAACAGTTGGGGCTTCTTTTAAATTTACACTATTTTTCCTTTCATGAAAAAGGAAAAAGAGCACTGGATCCTTTTATCCTTTTATAAGGATTAAGGGAAGTGCAGAAAATACAGTAAAAATAATAAGTTCTTTCAACCCCATATTTACTACCACCTTCAAGTGGTGATTCAGCCAATCTGCTGTATATATCGTCTCTGATCCATACTTCAGAATGCAGGAGTAATGATCAGATAGATAGAAAGGAATAGTCAGGTCTTGCCCTAATAAAAACCCAAACACAGACGTAGTATACACCTAAACCGAAGTTCACAGATGTCCTTGTTTTAGGTGCATGTCATGGTTTAAGCTCTGCCACGCAGCCCACTCTCTCACTCCCCCCCCTTCCTCCCTCAGCTCCCGGAGGGATGGGGAGGAGAATCGAAAGAATGTAGCTCCCATGGGTTGAGATAAGAACAGTCCAGTAACTAAAGTATAACACAAACCACTGCTGCTACCACCAGTAATAATAATGATAAAGGAAGTAACAAGAGAAGAGAATACAACCGCTCACCACCCACTGACACCCAGCCCCACCCCAGCAGAATCTCCCCTTCTGGGTAACTGCCCCCAGTTTATATACTGGGCATGACGTGCTGTGGTATGGAATACCTCTTTGGCTAGTTTG
>WYDI02015741.1:0-95357 GCA_009867235.2 Psittacus erithacus | reverse complement strand
GGAATGGGTTGCCCAAGGAAGTTGTGAATGCTCCATCCCTGGCAGTGTTCAAGACCAGGTTGGACAGAGCCTTGGGTGACATGATTTAGTGTGAGGTGTCCCTGCCTATGGCAAGGGAGTTGGAATGGGATAATCTTGAGCTCCTTTCCAACCCTAACTATTCTATGATTCTAACCTGAACTTCCCCTGGTTTTGCACCCATTTTTGGTAATCTGAGCATTTTATTCTGAGCAAAAATGAATCAGAATACTAAGCTACAACTTCCTGTCAGGTTGGGATTTGGTTTTGGGTTGCTGGGTTTTTTTTTGGTTGGGTGGGTGGTTTTTTTACTCTTCTCTTCTTTTTATTGGGTGTCTTTCTATAGCTTAACATAATGAGTTAGTTACTAGAATTTAAGTCAAGTTTTAAATGATTTAATGGGTCATCAAGTTACTTACTCTCCTTTAAGTCAATTTTTAAATAAATGCAACTTCTGTAACCAGCAGTTTGGAAACAATCAGCCTGGGTTAACAGTGCAGGCTTGTACTCCTTCACTTGTACAGACAAGTACAAGTTTTATAAAACAATTACATTCTGGATGTGAATTAAGGATTATTATAATATGTGTGCACACAAAAGCAGTCAGGAAGAGAGAAAACCTGTAGGCATGCAGACAAACACATATTTGCTGGGGAGCAAACTGTTTTTGCTTAGCATTAAATGCAGTACATCACTAAACGTGCATAACACTACACAACTTGTCCCTCAGCATCTCTTGGGTTATTCATACATTTAAGTTAGATGTATACCACAAACTGCTGGACCACAGCCTGAAGCACAGAGATGGTTTGCTCATGTCCTTCTTTCTAGTGAAATGTCTGCAGGAGTTTGGGATACCTGAGCAATTAGCATGGGCATGACTGCCATCATCTCCTTGGTATCCTCTTTTCCAAATGCTCCATTATGAAGTGCCTCCTTTGCCTGCCTGGGTCTTCTCCAAAGAAGTCTTTCCTCCTATGAATGTGCACAGTACATACACCAAATATCATCTCAGTAGTTGACAGAATCAGGTTATATGTGCCAGAGTACACCAATGCAGACATCATGATTCCTTTGTATGTATTTTAAGGGATGCTAATGATTACTTGCACTGACTCCAACTCATAGACAAAATTAAGACAGACACATTGAAATGGGAATGAAGCATGACAGCAGCTCTTACATAAATGCAATCCAGGCATCAATTACATCTGCTACAGCATAGGCCCAGTTATTAGTCATGCTCTATAATAGGTAAGGAGATCTGATCCTGATGTATGAGTCTTTTCTTTAATGTCCGAGATTCACCAAACCGCTTTTTAGAACTTTCCAATGTCATCTGGCTCTTACCTACAGCAAAAAGCTTACTAGTTATTTCCCTGGTTACTTTAGTCTCTGAGAACTGGAATTTGGTCTTCTGAATAGCCTGGGCCCTGATGAGACCTCTGCATCTCTACAACATCCTCCAATTGTGATAATCCCCTGGGATAAGTTTAGGTCTTCTGTTCTATAGATACTACAGAAATGAGGACAAGTTTTAGTATCCAACTGTTCAGGCTATCGCAGGTAAAAAAGTCCTTGCTGATCTCCAGCAAATGGAATGTGTGACTAGATATCCCACTGGATGAAGGAAACCATGCAGCTCTTCATGATCAGCACTTTTGTGTAGCCATCCTTGCATTCTGGGAGGGAGGAGGATTCAGCTTTAGGCGCCCAAGTTTGAAAAGTTTGTCCGAGAATACAAGCTTACATTAGAAATCTCCTACCTGGTGAGACACTTGCCTCCATCTCAGGATAAAACATAGATTAAGATATATTTATTCAAAATCTGAAATTGAGGGGAGATTTGAACAGTGGCAATCAGATGTTATGGAATCCACGCAATGTGTTTCTGGGATAACAGTACGTGGATCCCAGATCTGCAAGGAAGCAGAGAGGACAATGCCATCCTGCTTTTTGTCACAAGCAGTAATACATTTGAGGAAATAAAGCATCTCTAAAAAAGATATAAATGATGCAGTACATGGATTCTTTTTAATGGCTTAACAAGGATTAAGCCACATCCATTAATGTATTTTGAGGAGGCTAATTAAAAATAACGTATCTATTGAAAACATAATGCCTGTATCTTTAATATCACCTCTGCTTTAGGAGGACTGAATCCAGGTAGGAGCTGTGGCTAACAAGGTACCTGATAATGCTTCTGCAGTAAGAGGTGAGCATTAGCTCTAATTACTTCATGTTCTTAGTGTTATTTGGCACCACAGGCTGACCCAACGTGATGTAACAGGATGTGGCATGCCAGAATGCATCACAACGTGTTTGGAATCATAAAAGCAAACAAACCCTCAACAACTCAGCTTCCATGCAGCCCCTGGTATGGAGTTCAGCATTCCTGATTAGACACTATCTTAGCTCTATTACCAATGTGTTATACCTCCTGTTGGTTGTTCAATAAGTATTTTCTCTCATCTGTTTTCTAAACCAGCCAAAGCAGGTCAATGCATCTTCATTTAGAAACAAAAGTGCAGAATGCTGCTTAAAGCTTTGACTGACTGAGGTCTTTTCTTTCGCTCTGTGTGTTTCTACCTGATATCACCGAAATCTAGCATTGCCAAGAGAAGACCAAGGCAATTAGGACATACGCACTGCTATTTTAAGAAATACCTTAAAAACCAGTTATTTGGACTTTAAGCAAGCCTGAAACATTAGAGCAAAAGCAAGTACAAAAGCAGGAGCTACGGCACCGTACACTCATCTAACAAGGTATTGAGCACCAAAGCTCAGGGGACTCTTGGTACTCTCGCTGTGAAGATTAGACAAGAGCACTCACGCAGGACACAGCAGGAATATGAAGGGACATGAAGTGAGCAATCCCAGCAGACAGCCTGTTGAAATGTCAGTCAGGCACTCTGCCTCCACCACCTTTCACAGAGCTAAACATCTCTTTATGTCAGAACAAATTGGGCAATCCTCAAATCTTTTTTTCCTCTCCCCTGACTTCAATGCGATGACGAGTGCTGGGAAGGAGAGTGGGAGAATGCTCACACAGACAGTTCAGTTCACATGAAAGCACCCTGACACGCTACAACACTGAATACTGATACTGGCAGCTCTTACAATCTTATCAGAGAGGCAGGTGCAGCCGCAAGCCAGCATGCTACAGACCTTCCCCCTTTTGAATTACACTGGGTGGCTGTTCCCTCCCCAAACATCCCGCAATGTCCTTTAAAAAGAAACTCCTGGGCTTGATCAAAGGCCACAAAAGCAAACATGTCATTTCTTCTTTACGAGCATATTTACTTTTTCATCTTCTTGTTTCTACTCTTACCTTCCTTCTTTAGTCCATTAAGGAGGTCTAATTTTAACTGGCGTCTAGCACAGTGCTCAAATGGAGACCAGTAAGTGACCGCAATCTTATTTTAAGTGATTTGGTTTCACTTGCAAAATTCTGTACAGGGTGTTTGGTTAGGGGTTTTTTTGACCACAAAAACATACAAAGAAGTTATTTTTGCAGCATAACAACAATAAAGAAACCTTCCCACTGACTCCTGCGCATGTTAGAGAGTTCTTAGGATGACTGCACTGAGGTACAGAAATTACCTGGATTGATTTTTATTTGATTCAACACATGCAACATTGCCTTAAAAATTACCAATTTGCATCTGTTAATAAAAAAATAAAAAAAAAAAAATCAAAGGAAAACAGAAAACTTATCACAGCCAAGATGAAGAACTCTATGAAATCACTGCATCTGCCTTCAAGAAAACCAGCATTAAGCTGCTAGTTCACCTTTTGGTTCTTCTAAAATAAACATCAATGCAAAAAAACCAAAACAACACCTCACACATCCCCCAAACACGATTAAAAAAATAAATCTGTGGTTTTAAAAAATACATAAAAATGAATATTTGATAAGAAAATATAATTAGTCACCGTCATGCCTGGCCATCTGCTCACTGGATCACAGGTTTATTGCAAGCATGATCATTTGTACAGAATGATCAATTGCTAAGACTCTATTCTGGATAATATTTTCTGAAATGACCTAAAAGTTAAACATTGATTGAGTTCTAATATTAATCGACTTATAATTAAAGATCAGATGCATTACATTAGAATTTCAAGTTTCTATTTTTGACAGCCAGGAAATATCTGTGTGTATGGCGCAAACATTACCAGATCATTTACTGCCCATTACCTTCAAGAAATGAAGCCCATACTAGAATAAAGCATGCAACATTTCCAGCATTCACTAAAAGAAGAAAGCTTTATAAGAAAGAAGAAATATCCTGATTTTTACAGGTGTTTAATAAAGATAACCTGAAAAAAGGGTTCCTATTTTAAGCTTGGTGATAGCTAAAAATGCATACAAATATGTTCAAAAGCAATCTGAAGTCTCCTAAAAATGGGTGTTTAAAAGTATTCAAGAAAACAGCAAAAATGCAAATAGCATTTGTCACATTATTATAGGATATGGGACAAAAATACTCATGAATTCAAAGAACCCTGCTGCGGCAAATTGCATTTCATTTAAATATGACATTATTTGGGAGTCATTAAAACAAAAATAATGTTTAAAGGCTGCATTGTAAAGGTTACTATGAGAAAATACCTGAAGTTTTGCCCATAGTAGAATGAGTGGTGCATGGGGCTGTGAGCTGTTGTAGCTGTGCAATGGGAAATAAAGACTTAAAGTAACTGGTATTTCTCTACTGTAGAAATACTGCAGTAAAAACAGTGATGAAGCATCAGTAGTTTCAAGAATCTCAGTCCAATATTCTGACGTTTTTCAGATCCATTACAATAAGACCAATTAAAAAAAAAAAAAAAGAAAGGTGCCATTAGTCACTGCTGACTTGCCACTCAGAAATATGTTCAGCCCCAAGAAAGAATCATGGTTTGTGTTGGAAAGGACCTTAAGATCATCCAGTTCCAATCCCCTGCCATGGGCAGGGATGCCTCACACTAGACCATGTCAGAAAAAAGCACGCAGTGCCTTGTAACTGCTACAAATGCATACAACTGCTCTCTTTCTTCCATGCAAATGTCTTCCCTGTTTTTTTCTAATATGGAAATATAAACCCACCTAATGGGATCCTTAGGCTACACAGAAGCAGGCTAATATGTTGGTTTTAAGAGCCTAACTCACAAGTAAAAGCGCCTAATCTTGCTGAAGAGAGATACTGTGTAGCGATAGCCATGAAGAACCTTCTGCAACTTGAGTTAAAAAGCTTTTGTTTACATAGAATTTCTTAATACTGACTAAACTCACTTCTACAAACATAGTGAAATTATACTGAAAAAAACCCCAAAACACTGGAGGTTCTATTTTGAACCTCAGACTGTTTCCTGCAGTCAACCAGCAGACATTAATTGCTGGTTATTTGTACATGGATATCAAGATGTAGATGCATGCAGAGGCCTTGATTGCTCAGACATTTAGTCAGTGGCTTGACTGTTATGAGTAGTTTTTGGAGAAGCAATCAAATTAAGAGTCCCATTAAACACCTGGGGAGGACCCAGCATACACTCACCAGCTGAGCACAGCTCCCACTTCATTCAGAGCTCAGCATTACTACTATTCAAGAACAATGTTTCCACTAACTATCTTTTGTTTGTTTGGTTTGGTGGTAGTACAATACATACCACTGTATTCTCCCACCTCTCAGACAAAATGCATGGCCTTTCCTGAAGCTGTTCTAAATAGAAACCAGAATAACACCATCAGGCTTGTGATGAAGACCTCCTCAACTGGGCCAGCCTGGGCTGCACCACATTGGTGTTCCATTTCCCAAAATCTTCATGTGGCCTACAACAATTTGCATTTGCGTTTTCCTTGATCTCAAAATTGATATGTGATGTTCCCTCTGAAGGCTCACAATGTTCATCATTTGCCATTATGCCTGTATCACACTATTTCATGTCATGGGCTAAATTCTTCACCATGGAAGGGTCGGGTGTGGGCTTAGCTTTAAGCACAAGAGGTCTTACGAGACATCTTTGCTATTGCTCACATGCTATAGTTAAGCATATGCTTATTCACTCTGCAATACAATATCCAATACATAACAGAGCTTCTTGGAGCTATTAAAAGTAGACACAAAATAACTACAAGCAGAGAGCTGGGCTTACTGTCTCCATAGATTTGTGCTAATATACTACTGTCTCAAGACATCCCTTCATTTTCATAACAAGGAAGAGATTTAATTTCTGCGGATTTGTATAAAAAGCAATTTGGAAACTTTGCAACAATGAGATCACTTCCCATAAATGCCAAATTGATAAAAACATCATAGGAGGCAAACACAGCACATTCACAATATCATTTTTTAGTATCTTAAGTACCAGCATTAGTCAAAGACATTATACTGCTAAGTATTCAAATAATTCATTCAAGGATTGAAAGCATAATATTATTTTGCTAAATTACACTCTCTTTTTTTTCCAAATCCCTCTTTTCCAGTTAAACTGCGGGAATAAAGGTACCTGAAAATACATCTGCACATGAGGTTTTTATTTTCAGTTTTTGGGGTTTGTTCTGCTCACGTTGGGGCACGTGCCCTTACCTTCTTACTGAGTACCAAAATGCAAAAATAATTACAATAATAATTGTAAATCCCTGCTTTGGATCATAAAAATGATCCTCAGGTATCATAATCTCATTCCTACCTCCCATTGCTAGCAGGAAGGAGGAGTCTGGCACTTAACTTACTGGCACCACTATAATACAGTATCTCCAGTTAAAAAGAAATGGTAATAACTAAAAGTGACTGTTTAAAATGATAGCAAAGATCAAAAGTTCTCACTATAGTAGGTTTGGATAGGTGGGGGAGGAAGAAGAAAGCTCAGTTTTAAGCACACCCTATTAATTGATGAACATCAGGACTTTTAACACTCCCTGTAAATGAAGACTTGATAACAGTTATTGATCTCAGGTTTCCTGGAAGAGAATCCCTGGGCTCAGCAGTGAGCAGTTTTGCTTCTCTCAGTTCATAAATACAAGAACAGAGGTATTGCTCAAATGCCACCCTAATTGCGGAAAATGAAATAAAAGTAACATTTCAGTGCACTGTGGAAGCAATGCAGGTATATTTCCAAAGAGCTTTTTTAGTAGATAGCCCAAGGTTAATATAAACTCAAATTTCCTTATGGGAAATATAGAGTTGCCCCAGCTGACCCCTGCTATCATTTGAAAATATTTTCATAGTGAATGTCTACTCAAAGCATAGAAGTATACAAGATGCTATTCTTATTTATTGCTCTTGCTTCTGTTACCTTGTGTAACTTGAATAGCTCTAATGAATTCAGCCGAACAACATACAAGCATTCCTGCTGCCCAAGCAAGAAGCTGAGGCTGGGAATGGGAAATGCTGGGTTGTTGCACCCCCAACACAACTGTATCACAAGAAACAGCTATTGTCTCTCCTGCCTCATTCTTTTGTCATTCAAAACTTTCCCCCACTTTCCTTCATTCTAGCTTTTTCCTCCCTAAAGCTCTGCTCTTGGCTGGTCAAATCACAAGCTGACTTTGAAAACATTCTGTGATGCTGCCAAAAGCACCTAGATCACTGATAATTCATGATTTAAACAGAGAAAAATGAATCCCCCCCTTTCTCTTTCCATCTCCCCTTCCGCAAAACCAATCCCTACATCTCCTCACCTCCAGTTCAGATTAAACCCAGATGTCAAAGAAGAGACCTGGAAAGAGGTGCACGTCCCTTGCAGTGCAGATTTAAGAAGCTATACAAGTGGATGAACTGTTGAACTCAGTCCTCTATCTTAAAAATACATTTCATGTGGATCGCTAATGCATGATATAAGTACCCAAAAGATGTAACAGAATTCTGAAAAATGAATTAAGGACATATTGCAATCACCAGCAAAACAATAAAAGTAGAGAGATTAAGAGGCAGGCATATCTTTTTGAATTGTAAAATAGGTTTATAGGTCTTCTAATAACAACTTTTACTCAAACCTTACATAAATAGGCTTATATGATACAAATATTATGTGGGCTATGTAGAAACTACAAGGTCCCTAATCATGTTTAGGGATTACTTGACAGAACAGAGACATTTCATTCCTATTGGAGCTAGGGATTACAGCAAAGAAACATCTAATATTCCATTTTTTAATTTCATGCATTTTTTATTTACCTTTAATGATGCTGTATATATTCATCATCCTGAAATATTAAAACAGTATGAAAAAAGTAATAAATTGGTGGAAAATTTAGGGAATGGGAATGCAACAGCACGCAAATCATACACTATCAAGTGCTTGATACACATTTAAAATTACTGTCTAGTACAGCAAAGCCAAATTCCAGGCAGATTTCTGAAGCGCAAAGTCACAATAAGAAGATCAGCAGAACAGACTGAAATAATAGAATATTCATCCCCCTAATCCATATGCAATTCTTTAGGGCTTTTTTTTTTTTTTAACAATGCATATGAGGTCTGACTGTATCCAGGATTTAAATAAGTTGTCTCTCTCTCTCAATCTCTCTCTCTCACACTCTGTATTTTGGTTAAGAAAAAAAACATATACAGTTATCATTTCTGCTCTACTGCACCCACATTGACAAGGTTAGCACATTTCCTCATACCTCAGATGAAACAATAGCATTTTAAACAACAAAAGTGTTAAAAGAAAGAAATTTATTCATACCACTGAAACCTCCTGCAACAGCTTTGTTAGAAGGGAGGTTCCACTTTGCCTGGGAATGGGATATTTTTTACTTCTTTATTTTTTGTTTTTTGTTTTTTTAACTCTTTCCTGCTTCATTCTAAATTATCACTGGTTAATTGACAGCAATTTCACATTTAGTTAGCAGCAATAAAATTTTGAAACCAGTATTAAATCTTTGAGATTGTGCTTTTCTTTCTAGACAGATGGAATTTTATATCTAGTACTGTATAAAGGGACAGAAACCTACAGACAAATGAATCATCTCTCAAAAGACAGATGCTGATGATAATAATGATACATGTAGAAAATGCGCATCAGAATGGGTGATGGGGAGGCGTAGTATGAAGCTTCCATTGCCATGCATGAGATTACTGAATTACTTTCAAGTAGTGCAAAACAGCAGCTGAGTTATAGATGTTCCTCTAACAGGAGTATGAAGAAATTCACATCCTATCATACAGACATACAAAGCCTGATCTTGAGATCAGGCAGGTTTTACATGGGTTTAACTCTCTGATTAGGCTGCAGAGAATCAACACCGCAGAGAGATGATGATATAAAATGATGGTACCCAGTATAAAACATTTGCAACAGTAATATACATGTGGACTTGCTAAATAAGGGTGCCTATATGTGATAATCACATTAGCCATATACAGAAAGCAGCTTTCACAGCCATCATGACAGTTCTTATCACAACTCTGGCAGTGAGGTGAAGGAACACTAGAACAGGTGATGGTACATGGAAAGCCATCTGGTAAGTGAGAAAGAGCAGCCACATCCTGTTGAAACCTGAATAACCAAATGTAGCTGCATGCTATTCGTAGTAACACGTCTCATGAGAAGCTGCCTGAGGTGTAGATTGCTGCCGAGCATTTACCAGGACTCTGGGTTTCTACTTGGTGAGGGACATGCTGATCCAATCCACTTCCAGTCATGCTCATGTGCTATTAGCCAAACAATATCAGTTGACATTGCCATTCAAACTGCAAGGTTACTGTTTTGATACAGACTAAGCAAGCAACATAAAACATCTTTCATTAAAGATTTTCTTTCTGGTGAGAATCTACTGTGATTTATGCAGCTGTGACGCCACTACCTGCTCATACTGCGGCGTACATCTACTGACACAGAGTCCAAACTTACTGGTGCTTATTGGTTATTGAGCCAGCAATCTGAGCTTGCAGTCCAGAAAGCCAGCTGTGCCCTGGGCTGCATCAAAAGGAGTGTGACCAGCAGGTCGAAGGCTATTCTCCTCCTCTACTCAGCTCTGGTGAGACTCCCCTGCAGTCCTGCCTCCAGCCCTGCGGCAACAACACAAGAGGGACATGGATCTGTTGGAGCAAGTCCAGAGGAGGGCCACAAAGATGCTAGAGCACCTCTCCTGGGAAGACAGGCTAAAAGAGTTGTGCTTGTTCAGCCTGGAGAAGAGAAAGCTTCGGGAAGACTTTACAGCTGCTTCCAGTGTCTAAAGGAGGTCTACAAGAACTCTGGAGAGGGAATTTTTACAAAGGCTTGTAGGGAGAGAACCAAGGGGAATGACTTTAAACTGAAAGAGGGGAGATTCAGATTGGGTGTTAGGCAGTTCTTCCCTATGAGGGTGCTGAGGCGCAGGCACAGGGTACCCAGAGAGGCTGTATCTGCCTCATCCCTGGCAGTGTTCAAGGTCAGGTTGGATGGGGCTTGGAGCAACCTGCTCTAGTGTGAGGTGTCCCTGCCCCTGGCAGGGGGTTGGAACTGGATGAGCTTTAAGGTCCCTTCCAACCGAAACCATTCTATGGTTCTATGACACTATATATTCAGAATACAAACTTTAATCCTACTCATTAAAACATGACAAACTTATAATTAATTAAGAATGGAGTTAATAATGAGAACATCCTTCAATGTAATTATGTTAGTACTATCAGCTTGTAATATAGGAATACGTTATAGAAAGTGAAGTATAATACGGAAAATTACAAGTCAGTTTTAAAAAAAACCCGGTCTGAACATTCTTCTTTGAGGCCAATCTTTAAAACACAAATTTTAAACCCTCAAAAGTTACATTTTCCCAGTCATCAAATGAGATAATACATTATGTTGTTTTCCTGTGATGAGGAATAATTCAAGGTCTTACATTGCCTGATTAATCTCACAACCAATATTTAGAAAAGGTTTCTCTTTGAGCTAATCAAACTTGACAAAAGCAATCTTCAAACTATGCCACATTCACTGATTTGTAAGATCTCTCAAACTTGTGTTTCATTAAGTGCAGTTTAAATTAGCAACAGCTCTAAATTCACCTGCTTGTGACACCCCTAAATCCCACAGACAGTACATGAAGTAGGTAAAAAGAAAACACATGCAAACAAAATTATTAGGACAAACCTTTTAAAATGAAGGATGCCAATTTAGTTTTAAGATAACACCTAGCTTCCCTAGCATCCCTACTGCTCACATCACATTGCATTTTGGGGAGTAGTTGCTGATAGTATTCAGTTTATTTTGTCTTCTGGAGTTAACTGCCTTGACCTTGCTGGCTAAGGTATGGCCAGTGATCTCTCCATATAGCGCCCATTTCTTTTTGCATTTGAAAGAAGATAACTTTCAATATACAACTTTATGACATACTTAGGCTTTCATATCACCACAACACTACTGGGTTAAAGAACATTACTCCAGAGAAGTACTGGTGTGATGCTATTACCATGAGGACAACTGGTAGGGAAGCACTACAATATTGACTGGTAGGGAACACTGTGGGAAAGCATATAAATACCATCCCTGAGCTACACCTTCACTACCAATAAGTATTCGTAGCTTCCTTTCATTCTGTGAGTGGTTGTATGTGCATGAGGATTTTCCCATGATCTGAAAGCATGTTTAAATTTGGTTTCCTGACTCTGAGCACCAGAATAGATTCCTGAGTTACCACAACTGAGCAGGAAGAAGAAAAATATAGGAAAAATGCAAGTACTAATTCTCTACTGCAAATATTCCAAAAGGAATCAGGCCTCCAGCTTATTCTTCTTCTCAAGTCACATTGACGTTCTGGATAAATAACTTTGAGCTACTGGCTCTCTTTTATTTCCCCATGGTTGTGTGTGACAGAGAAATTATGTTTCAACATAGGCAATGTCTATGATCAAACGATATAATACTACAATCTTCCGTTAACAAAGAATGGCATGTATTAGAAGTTGCTTGTGCAAATCTTTTTCAGACTCAAGAAAGGATAACCAAATATTGGGTAACACACTCTGAACTGGGAGACTATCAATGTGTTTCTCTGTTTATATAAATGGGCCTATGCTTTTTAAAGCACTTCAGAGCACTTAACTAAAGCAAACAACCACTTGAACTTTAAATATCTAGCAAGAGAAGCTGTTGACAAGTATGACTTTACTGAGTAAATTCTAACATCTTTGAGACCTTTCATTCATACAGTCCCTTCATGAAGAGAAGCACCAGGCTCTCATCTCAACTTCAGCAACACTGTAAAATAGAGAGCGAGAGGAGTGAGCAATTGCCTAGGCCTTTCCTCTTTTTTCTGTTAAAGTAAGCTGCTTTATTTTTTTCCCTGTATCCTGGGCCCACAGTAGCCTTTTAGAAAGCAGTTTCTGATTTTGAAATCTTACCCTCTCTTATTTGGCTGTTAAAGTAGGATTTTTCCATCTTATGAAACTCCTCTCTAACTCCTTGCTATGCATGGGCAGCTAAGCCTTCATTCAGGAATGCACTGCCTTATTAATTCCCAGCAGGTGAATAACGCTATGGGAACAGCTCGCTATGCTCAGGAAAAGGGTGCCTTTGGTAAGTAGTCTCAAAACTGCACTAGTGTCATGTGCATCTTTTAGGTCTTCATACTTAGAACGCACTCCCTAGCTACAGTATTATATACAATTATACAGGTAATTTCCTGACCTAGATATGTGTGATCTGATTCACATATACCTTTCTGCTGATAAATCAGTGTCCAAATGAATATTATTCTGTAGCTTTTGACATATTTCTTTTGAAACTGATGTACGCCAGTCCAGCTCAAGTATTAAGTTGGCCCTGAGAACCAAGAAGGTGGTGCTTAAAACAAGCTTCTCCATTCAGTAGCAGACATATCTCATCCCCTAAAATCCTGCAGCGCATTTTGTTTTTTATATCTTTCTGAATGTGTTTTGCATGAAGTCTATGTAATGCGGCAGAGGAAAAGCGGTAGAATAAACATTTACTTTAACCTGGTCATTACCATCTTAGAGAAATGAAACAAAATGCATTTAGGATATATGCATTAGCCACATTGGGATATCATTTCCTTAGTTTCAGGGGAAATGTCACATCTTCTGAAAGTGGTACTGGGCCGCTTGAGATCTGTATCCATTAGTCTGATAACGAACATTCTTGAAACCCTATTTTGTTAGGAAAAAAACCAATAGATACAGCTGAGAATATTAACTACTTGATGCTAAAGCCTCAGTCAATGTACAGTTACTAAAAGAAATAGCTTTGAAAATTCTTCAAAATACCCTCTAAGTTATAACTGGATTTTAATGTATAAAATGGCTGAGTAATTTAGATGTTTGGAAAAGAAAACAGTTTTTCCCAGAGTTTATGAAGTGGTAAATCTATTCCTTAGAATGATTAACTGCGAATTCTAATTTCAAACATGAGTGTCTACTGGCATGTGCTCTCCAAAGCTGACACTAAGATCATGCAGTTTTATAAAATTAATATTCCAGAGCCCAATTCTGATATTAAATCCTCATTCCCCACTTCCCCCTCTAGTAAATGCCTTGGTTTCCACAGAAGTAATGTTACTCCCTTAAATAAAATGTGGAATTGGAATTTAGCTCTGCTCGTGATGAATTTTAGTCTACTGAATAACACAGATTTGTATGTACAAGATGGACATCATAACTTTCCCATTCGAAATTGAAAAATAAAAGAAAACCCAAACCCAGACAAATAAAAACATTCAAGGATAATACAATACTCATCCACTTAAAAATTTTCAGTGCCAAATGCAAGTTAGAAAGACAGATGAAGCATGGCCAGGACAGAATAAAATATGCTTTTGGGTAAGAATGCCCCAAATAATGCCTGTTTTAGAGCAGTCATAGAGCGAGACTATGACCAAAAGAAAAAGCAATTCACTTTTGAGCACACTGCAAATAAGTAACAAGATCTAACTATTTAGAAAGCCCCTCAAGATTCCATGGCTTTGGTAGAAATGAATTACAGGGTGAAATGAAAGAACAGAAGAAAAATTTAGACAGGATGATCTGAGAGAGTGAAAGAGACAAAAGCACTGAAAACAGATTTAGGGAAAGTACTGATCTATTCTATTCTAATAATAGAGTCATCAACAGGGTATCTGTATGCATTAACACCTAATTTGAGCATCCTGAATTCTGATCCCAAGTTCCAGAGATGGCAACTACATATTTAAAAAAAAAATACTTAAATTGCTCATTACCAGAAATAGATTTGCATGAGAAAGGTGCAGAATAAGATTCCGATTTCATTTACAAATATTAAGATCACAAAATTAAATATCAAAGTCCAAACTCACAGGCTAACACTTCTTTCCCATTGGCAAAAGCATCATTGCCCTGGGACACAGGAAATAGCACATACAGCGGCCACAGGAAAAAGGCAGTTTGAGTGAGCCCTCAAAAACTGCACAAAGGCTTAGGAGATAAGCATGAGAACCTGTAATTCTGCTTGATATTCAAAAACAAACATAGAGAAGCATCCAGTGGGAAACACCATCAACAATGAAAAGCCTGACTTGACTTATGTCTCTGAGCACTGACAACACAGGCCAGGGAAAATAGCTCAACCCAGTCAGAAACTCGGGACTGTTCAGCAGAAATGGAAGAATCTGCTCATGTGAAGCAACTTCCAAAGCAGTGGTCATGCTCAACAACTTTTCCACTTCTCATTACCTTTCCTCCCTTCAGCAAAACTTGCTGGTACATGTTGTCAGCTACTTTGCTTATTCTGAAGCAGGTGAATGTAAAATGACCAAAACAACAGGAGTTTACCATGGTCCAGGAGCTACTTGACAGAGTAATCCAATGGGGCGTATGCTGGGCACAAGAGATAATGGCTGATACTCTGCAGTTAGCACATTTTGAACTGCTAGCTGGTTTTAGGTGTTCAATTATTTACTAAATACTAGGTTTAGACATGTTTTGATTTGGTTTTGTTTGCTTGATTTTAAGCGTTTTGTTTTGGGGGAAAGAAGGGTACCAGCGGACGGTGTTAAATTTCATATAAGCAAATTGCTAAAGTGTTACAGGAACAGCAGCTAATTTATCTGCTGCTTTAGAGAACAGTGCAGGGGTTAAATGACGGTTTTCCCATCCTTCCAGCTCTATGCTGAACATCAGGTTGTCAGAATTGTCCTCATCCCCCAAATGCTACATGTGAAAACTGATTTTTGCTTTCTAAAACTCTAAGCACAGTGGCTTACATAGCTAAGAGCCACATTAGTGTTCTTCAAAACCATACTGGACTAAGATCACGCTTTGTCTTGACGATTAGAATTGCTTTTCCCCAAGGCAGCTGCTTGCCATCTTCTAGGACCTTAAGCCACACTAATGTTTCTCTTATCAATAACACGTTTCTCTGTTTTAAGTTACTGAATATTTACAGCAGCCTAAAGAATTTATTTAACACAACTAAAACACTGTCTCTGAGCACCCCGGATTCTCAGAAGGTTCAAGAGCAGGACCACAATGGGAAAGGCTGGCTTAAAGATGAAGTGCTATCGCTATGCCTGAAGCGATGCAAACATCCCCTCCCATCGCTGGCTGCTGTCTCCCACCACCCCCAGCAGCTCCTGCGTGCTCATTCCACCAGGCAAACTGCAGAGGAGAGGAACCAAACCCCCTTCGTGGACTCACCATCCTTTTCTAGCCACATTCACTATGCATTGCATTAGAAAATCGTAACGGTGTTAAAATATTTTGGCAGGATTTGTTATGGCCAGATCACTCACTTCCTTTCGGACACACAAAGCCTCCTCTGGCAATGAAACAGCCCAAATGTCAGCAAATCCTATAGAACAGAAAACGGTTTTGTCAATGTAAAGCCTAAATGAATCTCCCATTAAAACAAAACTACATAACATAAAAATACACACACAGAGAAAAAGAAACAGCCTGGGAATGTTCACTTTTCATTAATTTCTCTTTTGTCCCCACCCTCTAGAAACTTTTTAACAGCATTACAATGCATTCATCACAAGGCGCTCGCTCCAAGTATTACCAATTCACGGACGGATTAGAGGGCACATTAATAACATAGTTAATATGAAGTGTTTAGAGCCTTTATGTCGGTGACAAATACGACTCAGCCAAATTTCCTGACCATTGAGGCCACGGAGGAACAATTTGGTAGATTTCATCAACAGTTCTAATTATGTTCCTGTCAAGTTGAGAACAAAGTAATCCATAACTAAGGGGCTGCTCAGAGACAGTGCCACGCGAGAGTAATTTATGCCCAGGGCCCTCGCTGCAGTTAGCGTGCACAACGCCTGACTAACAAGTGGGTACAAAAAAGGGAATTTATTAGGGAAAACGCCGCCCTCCAGCTCTGAGCTCATCAGGTACAGGCTTAGAAGGAGCTATGAGACAAAATCTTCTTGTTCATACAAGCAGATGAAGTCTACACCGGCCTCAGCGGGTTTTCAACCATGGGATTTCAGCCCAAAGCATGGCACAGGCTTCTGCCAGAGCTGGGTGAACCCACTGATGAGGCCAGGGTACGACCTGGTGCTTTTAGAATACATTTCAGTCTTTGGAACACTGGCACTGGCAGAGGCTGAGTGGTACTGATGCCCTTTGCAATCCTATAAATAACATGCGAATGAAAGATGCAAATCGATTATTAGCAAATTGTCACAATACATGATGCATTTCTTACCACTGAGAAAGGGAAGGATGAGGGAGAGGGTAAATGGGGGAGAAGCTGCCATGTAATTTTGAGTCATTTTCCACCACGATCTATGTTGAGATGCAGCTTCTATCCTTTCAGCCAGGATTATTTTGTATATGACACTCTCACTGTATTTCATGTAAGGGTAGGAATGTTTCCCTAGAGTTAGGAGAAGTGCAAAGCGTGGCAGCTGGTTGTTCAGGACCAGCTACTTGCATAAGCGTTAAGATGTGAAGAGAAAGTAAAACAAAGTATTTCAAATGGAGTTAAGAACAGTATCTGTAAACACAGGCAAAACCAACATTAGCAAAAATTAGATTTGTGTGGTAACTACAAAACACTGAATGGGTTTAAAGCATAGATATCTGAAGGTAGCTGGGGGCACATGCTGCTGTCAGCAGTTTTAGATTTTTACTTAACGAGACAAAAACCACAGAGCTTACAAAAAAGTCATTTTACAGCCCTTTCTCTGATAGTGAAGAAACCAGCTTATAAAAGTGTTACCAGCTAGGCAAAGCAACAGCCTGCTTCAGTGTACTGAATATCAGCTCAGGTAAGAGAATGCTCAGAGAACTCACTTCAGAGGCTGACTTGCCATGTGGCCCCAGGAAGGTCTCCTTCTTTGCCCATGTTCCCCGCTAGCAAAATGGGTGCAAGTGTATGAAGGCAAAGATGTTGTCCCCGTGTTATATGCCTTGCTAATGGATTTTTTGCTGTATGAAAATGTTTCTGGCTTCACTAAACTATTGGTTTTACTTCACCATCTAAGTATTAGTTGAACACTGGCACAGAGTGAATACAGAGCACAGTTGTGGAGCACCACATAGAATCCCTGAGCTCCTCCTTCTATACTCTACCAAAGTTTCTTATTCAGATCTGCTTGGACCTGTAAATTCTCTGCTGTCAAGTTTAGGGAACTTCCCAGCACCTACTGAGTGGAACAGTATGAGCATCGTGCAACTGAAGCTCCACAGAATTACGATTACTCACACCCTTTGCATCCAATGATAAAACCAATATACTTTACAAGCATGGGTGGCTTAAGCTTCCAAGGAGGCAAAGAGAAAAGGGAAGGAGACAGTCGCATTCTGCAGATATGAAAAGAGAAACCTCCCTGGTAAATCAGAGAGATGGTACCTTGGAAGCCAAGCAATGCCTGGACATTATAATTCCCAGATTCATGATTCAGTCACAAGACACACTTCCTTTCCTCATAAAATGTCATGCTGCTGCATGCTTCTGTTACAGAACACATCTTAACCAAGTGTAGCAAAAGCATGATGATCCCATTAAGTACCTAACATCTAATACCTTGTGAAAACTAATTTAGTGCTTTATCAAATCTCTAGTTTGTATGTAGAGCATTAACTGGCTACATATGCTAATAGGGCAGACTGACCCATCCCATATATTATCAAACCACATCAAAGCCTGCTGGAGGACACAGCCTTAGCTACTTATTATCCCTTGCATTAACTCTCTTGCGAGCTACTCTACCAATACATTTTCCTGTAATACATCTGTCATGATTTTGCAGGAAAATCAGCAATTCTGAGCAGTGCAACAGTTAGCTAACAGGACTAAACCCATCATGGTTGCCGGGCTTTCCAATCTACTGCTAATTGGCACAGATGGAAGCCTTTAGATCTAGATTTGCACAACAGCACACCACTGCAGGGCCCCAGAGATTCAGCCTGCTAGTTAGATTTGTATTTTTAGAGCTTTAGTCATTCACATGATTTCTTCATGACTTATTACATATAAGAGAGATAAAGTTGGATGCCAACACCTTCAAAGTTACAAGATTATTTTTTCTTCCAGCAAAAAAGGGCATCTTATGCAAGAGAACATGTGGCTCAGTATTCAGGAAAAAAAAGTGCTAGAATATTGCTAATAATAATGTTAGCAATATTAGATAAAATGAGAACATCTTCCTTGGCTTGGATGCTATGCAACTGTATTCCCACATGTGTTATATTTAGGGTCTTATTTGTGAGACTGTATAAGAAATTATATATCTGAAGCCATGCTTCTAACTGTCTGGGAACTTGCATATATGGCTAATAGAGGGCTGAGGTTTATTTGGTTAGATGTTTTGTTTTTAAATCACAGTTGCTACTATTTTCTGCTGAATAGTGTTTGTCTATGGACTTGGAAACCCTGAGCCACTATACATGGGTCTCTTACTGACCTTTTCTGACCATTTGACTACTTATCAGCACCATAACCCAGAAACTAGTGCTAAAACAAAGAACCGCAACCAACACACCAGCCACAACATTCACTTCAAAAAAGAAACCAAATCCATTCAATGGAAATAAAAGTTGTCTCCATCACTTTGCATATGTCATTGTATATAGCTCTGAAATACAATTATGTTCGTGTACAGCCCTAGTCATTCATACTTAATTCTACAGCTTCATTTGCTTTCTCTTTGTACGGTTTCTCAAGCACTGCCATCTTCTCCCTTAGGAATTTTGCCCTTCTATATTTTCAAGCACATCTATAAACAAATAAAAGGCATTTTAGGGATGTGTGAGGGTATTATTCAAAGTTTTGCAGTTTCTTGGTGATCCTAGATCCCGTTAACGACAGGTCATTTTTAATCCAGAGAATATTAAAACCTGGTCACAGCCCAGCTGTTGTTTAGCATCACCAACTCAGGCAGGCCAATAGTCTTCTGCTGGGCAAAACTTTCAACAAGTGAAGTTCTAGCCAGGGGGGATAAATTAGCTTAAAAAACAAAACAAAACAAAAAAAACCACCACCACCACCAAAAACTGGTCGAGTTAACACATCATAATTCTACATTACTGAATTGAACTGCATGTCTTCAGAGCTTTATCCTCCCCTCCCCCCTTCCTTTCCCTGTGCATTTTTCTTATTCTGTTTTTATGTTGAAATCACAGGAACTACGCTGCCTAGCAAGGCTGTAATCACTCAGCAGGAACCTGGCACAAGCTCAATGCAACCACCGGCCAGGCAGCGGAAAATGAAGGAAATCTTTCTCTCCCTCCCTCCTAGGTTTCTTAAAAGGGGCTCGGTGTGAATGAATCTTCCCGGTAGCCACCAACCATTTCTTATTCCTTCCGAGCAATCATCAATTTCAGCATCAGGAGGTTTAGTGGCTCTACAACTAGTAATGGCAGCAGACTAAGCCCAGCATGCAAGCATTTTGGCTAATTTAAAACTCTTGTGCTGCCGAATCAAACATGACAAGACAACGGTAAAAAGAGAGGCTATTATCCCAAATGAGAGTCGGCGTATGGGTGAAATTGGCTTGAGTGGCAGAGACAAAAGAGGTGGAAGAAGGAGGAACGACCAGGCGTGATAATACCAGACACAGCACACATTTTCTCTCCCATTTCCAGTGCATTCACACATATTGCTACCTGGATGGAAAAAAAAGGCAATGTTTCCAAACTTCAAGGCCAGGCAGAAAAAATACATTTAAAAAGATAAAATAAGTTAGCACCTGGTAAAGCATCTGCCCCATGGGTATGGAGAAACTTAACTTACAAGAGAGGTCATCCTTACATTAGAAACCCTAACGCTCTGAATTCTAAACCTGCCACTTCCTACTTGAATTCATGTCTTGTTGCCCAAAGTTCACTACCATAAACTGAGGATTAGAAGCACTGATTTTGAGTAGAACAGCCATAAAATAAGAATAATCTGTGGTGTGGCTACCGGTGAATAGCTACTACACACACAGAGCTCACCAAGTGCCTTCAAGGAGCTGCTGGGGAGGGAAAGTGGAAGCCAAAGGAATTAATTTTGCAAGGCATTTGGGAGACCACAAGCAGACTGATGATGTTCAGAGCCATGAACCCTGGTGATGGCTTGCAGCTCACAGAATGATGACCTGTGGGATCACTGGAGAGCAAGAAGTTGTCTTTTGCAAGATTAACAATTTAAAAGTGCTGAAATTAATTTTGTTTAATAGCTGTGGGTGCAGACTCCTTACAAAGTAGGTTGCAAGGTCAGCAAGCCTCCTAAAGCCTTTTAAAAAGCAGCTTTTTATAGGGACGTAGATTTAGGGTGGCTTGGGGCTTAAAGATCTAAAAAGCTAAAGTGCAAGAGGTCATTTCCTACCACTTCCAAATCTTGGGTGAAGACAATGTTTCACTCCTCATTCTGTAACATACACTTATTATTACATTCAAAGCTACTTGAGGCAGTACGGGTTTCTTAGGGTAGGCAAGGTGAAAAAAGACATTAAAATAAAACACGAGGGCCAGATTAACTAGTAGACAGCAGGCTCAGTGTCACACTGGAATGTGCCTACCTGTGTTGCAAAGAGACAAGGAGGAAAGAAAAAATAAATATATAAAACAAAACATTAGAGAATGAGAAACTGGGAGGGGAAAGACAGGGGCAGGGAGAGCGCTCACACCCTCGTCATCATTCAGACGTAGTTCACCTGTGATTCACATCTGCCTTCTTATACAAGACCATTAAACTCTAAATTACTGTACTGTACAGGGTGTTTCAAGGAACAACAGCTAGGCTCACCACTGAAACTTAAATCAACCATTTAAAAGACACTTGCTCAGCTTCACAGCCCAGTACGTGCGAGCTATCACTCACAAAATATAAAAATATGCTGACCAGTGTTCCCTTATAGGTCACATTTGTCCTGCATATTTAGCAACAGCATCTAACTAATTGCACAGTGAAGTTCGTAGCGAGCACAAGTTTGAGAAACAGAAACAGGGCATTTGTTTTCCATTTCAGGATGGTCTGAATTTGCTGAATTAATCAACGTTGCCTTGAAAAGTATTTGTATTTTATATGGTTAAGCCTTTGTGAAAGGTGGACTCATGAATTCAACTATTAATCCAATCCCAAAAAGTATGCATCCCAGTGCAAAAAACATTCAGTATTTATATAGATCCACCTGGTCTCGCAAAAATATCTTCCAGGAAACCAAGAAGCCCAGGTGAGGATATAATCATAATGGATATGGGTTTTGTTGCATCCTGCCTACTTTAAATCCTTCCCCCCTCCCACTGTGAAGGAAACACAGGGTTTACTTTTCAGATTAGAAGCAAGAGTAAAATGTCAGGCAGTGGACATGCAAGCTGTCAATACACAGCCTGACCTGGGATAGGTACGCATTACCCAACAGAGAAACACAGCCACAATGGCAAAAAGAAGCACTTCACAGGCAGCCTGGAGGAGGCAAGCACTGTCTTCCGTAATGGAATTTAGCTGCTATGATCCGGAAGATGGAGGAGGCCATTTCCCTGGCAATGAGGTAACTGACAATCATTAGAGAGGACAGAAATAATTCTGCTGTGAGCCTGGTGCTGACAGTGGCCGAAGCAAATGCACCAGCAATTTTTCTCTGCCCCTTCCACAGGGAGTTAGAACAAAGACAGGAGCCCATGGGAAATACTTAAGACACCACAAGAAAATCACTTTAGGTGCATATTAATACTGCCGCTGAATACCGTACACTTTCAGGCTGATGTGAGCTGCTGTATACAGTGTTTGTTCCCGCCTCTTTTTTTTTTTTGTCTCAAAGTTGAATTTATAACCCCACACAGCACTTCAAGAAAAGCCCAGTTCACAGTTCAGCAAGGCACTGCTTAAAAGGCAAGCCTGATACAGGTCCTTAGGGCATCTCATCCATTCTGCACTTGGATGGCATTCTCCACCAAGGGACCCCATTAGGAAGGAAGGGCAAACTGAAATCCTAACCCAAAGCAACCTGAAACAGCACTGGCATACTGGTGTAGCAGCGATGGATGAGACTCCATTTGTCTTCAAAGCATGGGAAGCCAATATATCTGCTTCCTTGCAAACTCAACTTTACTTTCCAACCTTGTAGTGTACTTAAAACACAGATCAGATTTCTATCTGGGGATAAGGCAGCAGAGAAGCCTCACCCAAGACTCCAATTAAACAGATTGGAAGTAATGCACTTCCAATGCAACCCCATACAGCAAAACACCCTGAGATAACACTCTCTGTGTTTAGAATCAATTGCCCACTGTTACAACCTAAAAAAGGTTTCCTTTTCCCCCCATACATTAGAATAACTCAGAAGCATAGTATAAAGCTTGTTCGCAAATGCAGTTGCTGTAGAAACACTATCAATCCCGGAGATATCCTACTCTCCCTACAGGAGGTTAGGCCCTTCCATGTGGGAAGAAGCCATATGTTTGTTCTGTAGCTAAAATAATTTTAGACTTACCTTTTCTGTTTTATATTTACTGTTTTAATTTATTATTAGCTTTCTATTGGTGTTGAACGACCAGAGTTGTGAGACTTGTACTTCTCTGGAAGTCTCCAAGCTAAACTTAGGTCTGGCAGAAGTAGATAAAGCTTTACTCCAGGAAAGGTGATTCTGTTTGTACCAGGTCTGAAGATGGCCAAAAAAGCTTCCTTCAACACTGCTTGCTAAAAACAGCTAAAGTAGGTGTAATTCCCTCATAGATAATATACATGTCTTTGAACTTTTCTTCTCATGTTAGTATAGCAAGCATGTAACATTACAGCACAAATTCACATTCCTCATCCAGTTTCAAGGGAAGTTTTAGGGAGAACACAGATCTTCCAATACTGTAACATGAAACATGCCTGGTAGAAAAGCATTATATTTTGCAACCTGATCATCTACTTATAGGAATCTCTAGCCAGGGCTCTTATTTGTAGTTCAGTGGTATCTATTGTTCCAGATGAGATCCTCCTGAGGTGCCAGGAGCTGTACAAGTGCAGAGAAGACCACCATGACCAATACATACTGCAATTCAAAGAGACCAGCCAGAGAACTGCTGGGAATTGAATGCACATGTTTCCTGTGCTCCAGTCAGGAGCCTAAACCTAAAGGTCATCCTGTCCTAGTGTTGCACCATATCACCCCTAGCGCCAATTAGGCTGACCAGAACGGTATATATCTACCTGCGTATTCAATCCGTATCAGGAAGAAAGGAGAAAGAAAAAAAGGAGGCGGGGGAAGGGAAGCAGCAAGGTCACTTATGTATGAGCCATATACCTTGTACGAATGACAGCAACCTCACACAGATCCAAACCCCCACCCCAACATCAGAAACTCTGCCTCCTCCTGCTCAGTGCGCAATTAATTGTTAATGTCAGCTCACTCCAAATGCCAGGCCAGTTCTCTTCGTATTGGTCTTCAAGATCACAAAAACATCTCCAGCCAAAAGCTTTGGTACGCACCTGTGTTTATTGTATCTGTAAATCCAGAGAGAAGGCTAACCAAGGTATTCTGCTAAACTAGAGAACCTAATTAGCGTGACCAAAGATGAGGCCGGCTACGCTCTCTGCCATACTGAGAGAGTTCTCAGAGTGCCATCCTAAGCAACTGCAAAACCTGTATGGATGGGACGTCTAACAAGCTGCGCTAAACCTCCTATTTAAACTCCCTGCTACAAAGTTTTGACCTTTTTTGCCCCCATAGAGCAGACTCTGAATTGGTCCTGGCCAGCAGGAGAGGGAAGAATGCAAAAAAGGCCCTCTTCAGTCCTATTCTGCTTGGGATCGAGCATTTCACCTTAAACAAAGTTGCTACCTCAATAGCTTGTTTTTCCTCAACATATAACATGCTAAAGACCTCTCAAAAAAGGTCTCTACAGCCTAGATACAGCAGTGAAACATTAAGTCCAACCACTCCACACCATTGCTGTGCCTCAGTAGTTCTTCCTGCCCACAGTACAGCAGTATTTGAGTGACTTGTAAAGGAAGAGGGAGAGCTGGAAAATTAAAACTGAGACCTTGACAGAAAACAAAAGAAGGGAGACTTAAGTTAGTCAGCCTCAGCTGCAAAATTATTTCTATGGGCTTCTGCCACTGTCTGATAAAGGTGCTTCTCTGAAGCACCAAAAACGGATTCTGACAGTGACTGTTGATATGTGTGTATATATACAGATAGATAAATAGATAGATAGATAGTATTAACTTCACTGAAATCATTGCCATACCCAGAATTACTAAGCATCAGCACTAGGAGAAATATCAAGCCTGGGTCATGAAACCTAATATTATTCTCTTCACCCTCCCAACTTTACTCCTAGTAGCTACGAGTCCAAGACACACTATGCCGTATAATGGTTTTCCCAAAGCCATGGTTAAGACTCAAATGAATCTGATGCTCTTTGCAATGCTTAGAAAAGTGAGAAGCTTCCTGTTTTTATTAGTGGAAAAAGAATAAAGAAAGAAGTTTTGCGGTTGCCTTTGAACTACTGGCGGCACCACTGGGACAAACACATTCAGTATCAGGAAGAGAAGCACGAGAAGGGCACTTATGCAGTACAAGAAAGAAAAAGAAAGAGGAAAAAAGTGTTATGACATGTTCTGTTCTTATTCTGATAATAACTTAAAAAAATAATAAAGCATCCTTCTGTCAGAAAGGATGTCCCCTATTTTCAACAGGATTTTAGGTCTAGTCCATGGAAAGGATTTCCAAACCAGCTGTTGTTGTAGCAATGAGACATAGTAAGAATATTGAACAAATTAATCAAAGCACCTTGATTCACGGGGGAAAAATAAAAGAAAATAAAAAACAAGAAAACCTGAAGCTGAGAAGAGAACAGAGCAGCAAAAACTGAACTATTTTTTTTTTGTCTCTTTTCCCACAGGCACATAGTTGCAGTCATCAGGGAAAAGTCCAAAGGACCTGAGGAAATCCATTACCAATACAGCAAAGCATGATCAGGGGAATGTTTGGGGTTCTGTTTTTCTGCCTTTCCCTTTCATACAGAGATGAAGCATGAAGAGACTTTTGGGACCTGACCATGTTACAGAGCGGGAAAAACGTGCCTCCAAGCCCACTCCACAAACCGTTCCATCAGCAGAAGTCTCCGTCAGGTCGGAGACGGACTAACTTCTCCAAGGTATTAAATTAAAAGATGTTGAATTAAGTTAAACGCCCCACATTGAATTGACATTTCCCTTTTTTAATGCAAGCTAAGATTGATGAAAAATACCACTTATCTACATTAAGGGTCAAAATACCCAGCAAAAGAAGCCTCTAGTTCAGCTCGTCAGAGCAAAGTCAGTCTTACATAATCCGGGGACCAGAACGCGGATCACATTCTGATGATCCAATTAATGGTGGGATACTTTGCAATCAGCCAGGAAGCAAGGCCCCTAACAGATTGTGGGGCTGTAACATCAATTTCTTAAGTGCATTTAAAGGATTACAAATGTTAGTCCTGGCTTGAGATTGAAACACCTATTGAGGTGCTCTGAACCACATTACAGTAATTGGGTACCTGAATTAATGCCATTTCTTCTGATGGGCCAGTTGAATACATTGGAATTAAGGATTTCTTTTGCTGTGTTTCAGCTTTTTTTTTTCCCTTTCCCTCCTTAGAACATAAATCTGAGGCAGAATATCTCTTTTTATCTAGATAGCTTTAATTACAGCCCTGAGGCACCCAAGTACTGTCCTAATTTTACCTTCTGCATTTGTTTGGGTGCATTTCCTTTATTTTTTTTTTTTCTGTTTTTATTTCATCATGCAATGACATTAAGATAGGAATAAAATTATCTTTTCTTGAAGGGGAATAGGGTGCTGAGAGATGGAGAAAGAAAAATCTTCCTTTTCTTTCCCATATCCCTCTTCCACTATGTAAATGTTTTTATGCATGCACCAGATACTATTTGCAGTGCTTTACTCCTCTAGAGAGCTAGAACTAGGGCTGCCTCAATTAGTCTTCTACTGCTTCTGAGGTCAGTTCAAGTAAAGGTCTCAATCATACCAAATTGGCAGGAATGCTAACTACCTGAGTATTTCAGACCATAGAGGGTTCAGCTAAAGGGCTTAAAAAGCATGTAGCTGGTTTCAAGAGTATTCACTGAATACTTGACATAAAGCCATACCTGACTAACTTTACCTGGTGTATGAAGTGGTTAACAATCTAAAATAGGTTAGGGCATAGGTTTGTTTTGTCAGGCTTTTTAGCCAGGCAGTGTCTCTGTCAGACTGCAGCATGCAGCATATAGGACAAACATTTTCCCTTTGCATCACAGAGTTTTGATAATTAGAGTTATAACAGGGAATTCCATCCATTTTTATCCTCAGCGTATGTGGCGCTGACATTTCAGTGACCTCAGCAGTGATTTCTCACTTGCAGCTAACTGGAATGTATGCAACCATGATATAATGATCATGCTGTGAAAAAAGGGGTGGGAAACAGAGCGTGGTATTCCAAATATTCCGGTCCACTCTGTACATTTCATTTATCTGGTTACAGCACATCAGACCTCATTTTTTTGAGGTCTATCAGTAATTGAAGTTATAAATATGCGTGCAAGTATTGGCACATAGACACATTTTATATTTCATACGTTATATACCCTTCTGGAGATATTCCAACTTTTTGTCCTATATTCAGAATTCCATAAGAAACTGTGATGCTGAAGTGATTCTGCTTTAATTTTGGTGTTGCTTAAGATAACTGTAAACAGCAAAGATACAGAAGCTATTTATCTTCATTGCCAGTTAAGAGGAAATCAGATCGTATACCTTAGGGGAGCTAAGGAAGCACAGTGATTTACCAGGCATATGAAGGAAAGACAGCTTCTAATTCAGTAATAGAACTTTCTGATGCTCAGGAGAAAGCGGTTTGCATGGTTTGGTCAGATAACCTTTTACAGTTAACTATTTTATTTTATTTATTTATTTCCTACCACATGAGAAACATCAGATTTAGGAGTCCCTGGGGACCACTCAGCTGTGCTCCTTGTTTCTCTTGAATGGTTTTGAATGTTCCTTAATTTCCCTTCCCCACTAATGTGAGATATTCCTAGAGTTTAGAAATAACCCTTCTGAAACAGAATAAAACCTATAAACCATCTCCACATAAGAGATGATTAATCAGAGGATAGACATAGCTTCATTGTAAGTTCCACACAATGAAAGAGGAGATAAGGATTTTCAGGAAGTGTCTTGCCAATCTCAATTCAAATTTCAGAGAGGTTTTTGACTCATTAGATCATGCTCGCTGAAATGATTTACATACAGATAATGAAAATGTAAAGCCCTAAGGACTAGTTAGCTGTTTAGCAGTGTATACATTTTTATATAACCATTTCCATGCATCTAGTTTAAAATTCATTAACAAAAATTAATTGCTACACGGTGGTCTGCATTGCACGGCATGAAACTTCAATACACTTCCTAAATCACTGCTTTTTATCTCTCCTCCAGCAACCCAAACTTTGTGGTCTTGAAAGTGTTCACTACCAGTTTGCAGCAAAGCTCAAATTTCTTACAGTTAATGAGAACCAGCAACTGAACCTCACGAAATATTTGGTTTTTTTTTTTAATATCTCAATAATATTTTGGAGTAACAGAAAACTACCTCCCTCTCCCCCTTGTGCAAACGCAGCACCATGCCCTTAGGACTCCACCACAGAGACAGAGCTCCAACGCCGACTGACCTCACTAACTTTCATTCTGGACACAATCCAAAGTTTACTGAATTCATAAGGACACCTTACATTAGATTCAGTATATTCTGTAGTTCAAGCCTTCCAGCCCTATTGCCCCTCCCTCTTGCCTGAAAAACCCTAACTGAGCTTTGCTGTGTGAGCATTAACTATGTTGTTGCCATGGCACATTCAGTATGAAGTGCTTAGTGGTAATGCCATCCAGATGTCTTGTCTGCTTTTTTATGGCTTGGGTTAGGGAAAAAATAAAGTTATTTTTCATAAGTAATTAACAGAAATAGATCTTGGAATTTTACAAATTATCTGGGACGCAAGGAGGGGGGTTAAGGTTCACTTTTTAATAATAACATCTAATGGGTAAAAAGTAAAAAGAGTCTTTCCACACTCTTTCCATCATATTTCCCAAATATTTACAGTGTACACCTTGGATTTGAAATAAGCCAGGGAGAACTAATGCATTGTTTACACTTGGAATCCGAGGTGGCCCCGTCCCAGCAGGGCAGTACAATGTGCTGTATCTTTCCTTTCTCAGTACTTATCTTAATCTTAATAACTAACCAGACAACTGACTCCAGAGTCCTGGGCTTATCGACTGGAATACGTCATGTGCACACAAGAGAAGACAAGAAATGCATTATATAACAATGCCATACAAATCATTATCTTTTAATATTTAAAGGTATGCATTCAAAGTCTGATATGAAACCATTTTGGTTGAACTCAATTCCACTGGTTGTTATTAAATTTGATAGCAAATGAACAAAAATACACTTGTAACATATTTATCTGCCGGAGAGTTTATTTGCAACAGATCAAAAGGCTGCTGCTTACTGCGTTTAAGCTACTGCTATCAAATGCAATCTGCTTTTAAACATGCTTTGATATGGAAGACTATTTTCAAAACAGGTTAATAGGAAATATATATATTCATTTTTTTCCCCGAGTCTCCCAAGTACCAAGAACTAGAGAATGAACAGAAAGTCTATTGTGCCCTCACTGTAGGTTTACAACATGACTTCTTCTAAGCAAGTTTAAATAAGCAAGAGGAAAGCCATTTTAACTGCACTCACCAGGCACTCAGACCATGCTTTCAAAACTGTCATACAGATTTTGGTTCTGGCATTTCACAATAAATGGCTTCCTTTTTGCCAGGAAACAGAGAGCCACATGCCAGAAACGTGTGAACCACAGCACTGGGGGTACTCTTTGCTGATCTCAGGCTGGTCTCCTGTGAGGGCATTCACATCTTTCTCTCCACCTTCATGGTAAGAATTGCTTATGTGCACCATGGTGAAGGAGTAGGTGCACACGGAGCGTAATGATTAGGAGCCCACTCCAGCAGAAAGAGGGGACAATGGTTTTATGCACAGACCCTGTCAGTAGTCTATCTCCCTTTGTCTGCAAAAGGATAAGAGAGAAGATGGGTACCTCACACACTGACGTTATAAAATGCACTTGAAGTGAACTTATACAAAATAAATAGGGGTTAACAAAGATGCTGTAAATTCACTCCTCTTCTCTGCTCCCTTTGCTCTACTCATCCTATAAAGCTTTACTCGTGCTAAGTATTAACACCCTCAGCAACGGGATTCATCCAGCACAAGACACTGGAGTCATGCTCAAAAAGACTATCATTGCTAGTGCCAGCTTTTCCCAAATTTCTGTTCCACATCAAAAAATTTCTGAAGTATACCCTAGGCCAATCCTCATGTTAAATCACAGACCACAGTAAATCAATTATTTAATCAATCCCATCAGGAAATCAATTAACATGAACTAAGAAATCCCTAAGCAGATATATTCTTATGTGAACAAAGGTCACCCATTGCAGCCTTTGTATGTCTGCTCATATTAGTGTAAGCCAAGGTTTAGAAGGGAGAAATTTTCCTGTGAAAACAGTTCTTTTTATTGATGTGTCAGCACAGACACCTAGTCTCCTTGTATGTCTGGCAGAGATCGTTTGTATTTTCACTTGTGCAATAGCTAGAAGCCCCCTTCAGAAAGGGAATCTGAGATTTGTGCTCTTATGTGGTGAGATGAGACCTCTTTCAGTACCACCAAAAGCCCTCTGCGTCAGGCTTTATAACAGTACATGAGAAAAAGAGAAAACTGGGCTTCAAGTATACACCTCAAAAATTGCAAGTGTGAGCAAAAAAACATCCCAAATGTTTGAGCCATGTTACAAAGCCAATTATTGCATCTATTTGATAAGGTCAGGTTCAGTTCTGTGAGACTTACGAGAAACATATTTCAAAATGCCTAAAGAAACACCTGATCTCTAACATCTGCAACTTTCTAATCACAACTACTAAATAATTACATTTATTAATAAGATTTTATAGTTGTGCCGTAGTTACCACTCAGGGATAATCCACAATTCAGTGATAAATCTAGTCAGTCAGATTTGCAACAGACATGGAACCTAAGAAGATGAGGTTATCTCTATACATCACCTGGGGACACCAGACTTTAGGTGCAGAAGGAAGGAAAGACACGGGTATACACAAGGGTCTACAATGGATCACAGAATGGTTTGGGTTGGAAGGGACCTTCAGATCATCGAGTTCCAACGCCCCTGCCATGGGCTGGGGTACCTCACACTAGACCTGGTTGCTTGTGTCCAGCAGAAACTTCTGCAGAGCCAAAACATGGTGGGTAACTTGAATTCTGTGAAATGAAATCTTACAAGTCAGGACTGCAGACTTCTGCTTGCTCACCATCACTACTTATTTTTTGCACATGGTTGTGCTATGGGGCTGTTCATCAGTGTAACTCTCCTTGCAGATAATTAAGCTATATTGCACCCATTATTATGTAACTCCAAAATCTGCTACAAGTTACATGCTCGTTCTGCATCATCCCTTTCCCACTAGAAAAACTGTACACTTAGCAGCAAACAGAGTATCAAATAAAGGCTGGCATGGGTATTCCAATCCTAGCCAAAGACAGGGAAAGAACTACGACTGGAACAGTGGAAAATTAGCCTAACTTGGGATAGGGGAGGAAAAAAAATGCAAAGGTATGAAAATGTATTCAACAATGCTCTCTGTGCTCAGATCCAGCGGTGACAGGGCTATAAGCAGATGCATTAGGCTGGAAATACATCAAGGTTAGATTAAGCTGCAGAGTTTCCATTTTATTAATGGTCTTCAATCTGACTCCTTAATAAAATGGAAACCATTTGTAAAATTCTGATCAGAATCCACACTTAGCTTTCAAATGCTTGCAACCTTTAGGCATATTCAGGAACAGATTTCAGAAAGCCCATGCCTAAAAATGAAGGAGAGAAGGGAATGAGGAGAAAATGACTTGAGGTGAACCAGTCCTTGAAGTGAATTATTATGGAAACTGTGAGTCAGGCTAAATGAAGAAACCATTGGGACAGCATGGTGTTTTTGCATGGATCACAGAGATACTATGCTGGATAACTGCAACATCTCCACAGCAGTCTAACTAAAAGGGTAAGTACTTAAGATGTTTAAATACTATCCTCAGTGACACATCAGAGCCGCTGGAGTGTTGCTAGGAACTGGAAAGCTGGGATGGCCAAGGAGCTGAAAGAGTGGGAGCTGCGACTAATACAGCGCTGTATCCCTACCAATTCATTCAAGTTTCCTCTCACCTGCTGGCAAGGAACAGGAGAAAGGAAGGTTTTATCTAGCAGCTATGGAGAAGGAAGTGTTGCTGGATAAAATGAAGGTGGCAAAAAAGAAGGTTTCTGGAAAAATCACACTGCATTCCTCATGCAGAAGGTAGCCTGCATAGAAAAAAGTTAAAGTTCAGGCTTCTAATGTAAAAAGAAACACACATTTAAAGCTATGCAGCAATTTAATTAGCAAACCTGCCAGAAGAGGGGAGAGATAAAAAAACACTCTCACAAGTGTGTATGCTGTGCTACTGCACTTTTGGTTTCTGAAACCAGAAGAAAAAATCTTAAAGGAAGTATTATTCATATAATAATAGTAAGTCTGTGGATTAACTGACTATAGGCTATACAGAGATTTCTGAAGTTACTTCAACTAGGCTTTTTCTCTGCTAAGTGGCTGGATACAAAGCAAAAAGAACAGACTGAAAACAGAGCACTCAAGTTCCTTTTAGTCTTCAGAGAGGGAGAATCACATCATACAAGATCTCCAAGCAGGATCAGCATGCCAAAAAAAATAAATATATACATATACATATATGTGCAAGGAGAAATATCATCCACACTGACAATACCTTCAGTAGGGAGAACAATTGCATTATCCAAGGCCAGAGCCTTTGTTTTCAAGCAGAGGCTTTTCCTAACACTTAAACCCGATGACATCTATACTAATAAAGCTTACATCCATAATGAAGCATGAGCACTTCCTCTGGGAAGGGCCTGGAGCTATCAGGAAGGACAACATGCTACTGTAACAAATTAAAAATCTGTTTTTCTTCCTTTGACTTTGATATCTATTTGGATGACATTTGCAGCACTGATGGGGACAACGCTAAGGAAAGAACCACCTTGATTAGCCTAGCCAATAGAAAATCATCTGTTATCCTAGGAGACAAATCTGGAACAAATCTAGACACTGTCACTTCACCTTACAACTTAGGTTCATGGTGACCCCAAGAGAAAAGGTGGAATATTTTTATTCAGACTAACAATGAACAATGCCTATAGGTGACACTTTCACAGAGCATTTCTGTGTGCCGCAGACTACCAGGTAAATGCAACTGAAATGCCAGGTAAGCGCAACTGAAATGCCAGCTAAGCACAAGTGCCTTCTCTATGCAGTGTGACAAACATGAGGGGGTTTGGCCTAGGACAAAACAGTTTTCAAGACAAAAAAATATAGTTACATATGTCCAATAATCTGTATTACTATGAAACTTAACTGTTTCCTTATAATCTACATAAAACAGCCTCTTCACACATGTTAGGGCACTCCTATTATAGCTTATCTTTGTCATTTTGGCAGTGTGAGAACCCCTGAGAAGGCAGGACGTTTTAAGCTGAGACCTTCTTGAAATCAGATGCGTACTGAAGTTAAATAAATATCAGAGACCCCAGTTCCCATTCACCTATGTGCAAATCTTTCCACCACTACTTCTTGAAGTTGATTAGTAAGACGGCACAGTAAAGTTGATGAATTCAGGTGAAGTTCACCACAAAAAACAACAGGCAGCTTGTATCTTCAAACAAAACTAGCCAAGTAAGTCAATATCTTGAAGCTTTTTGGGGGACTCCAGTTAGACTTAAACCAAATGCTTTGTAGTGTCCATCTCATACTGAAGGAAAGGTATTCAGCAAGGTGCTAATCCAATGCAACACACAAACTAGCTGCTTATTTAAAACAAAACTTGATCCTTATTGGGAGCTGAGATATTTGAAGCACACACAAGTAAAACTAATTTAACCTTTGAAAAGTTACCTCCGGAGGGAAGAACAGAAATCCCTTTATAAGATTTTTAAGCACTGCAATTATTGACAAGGACTATATTACTTTCGTTTTCTCTGATCAGAAAAAAAAAACAAAGCCACAGGAGACATCAGCAGCTGTCAGGCTGTTTTCCAACTGCAATGAGGTAGTTTACAGTGGGCTTGTGCCAGTCTCTTAAGACCCAGTTAAGAAGCCTTTTTAAAATGCCTTAAAAAGCCAACTCATACATTAATCAAGTTGAGCCCTCATCCATACTTACTGCAATACATCAATTACCATGTCTTCTTTTTTTTTATTTTAATAAATTCCAGTTGACAGCAGACACCTTATTAAGGCTCACTAAAATGATACAATAAGTAAGAGGCTATTAATGTTGCTTTTTTTCCCTGCTGCTATTGTCTTGCCGCACTGGTCTGCAAACAAATCCAGGCTGCATTACAATTAATGCCAATGGAACTCCTTCTAACGACTTCCAGCTTGCTAATTTTTTACGCTAATAATAAAAAAAAGGCATTGCTATGCAAGAACGGCCCCCTTTTATCATGCTCGCATGGCACACTAGAGAGCTCCTGCCATTGTTCACATGAAAGACAATTAAACCCAGGAACATCAAACCCAAAAATGACAATCTGCTAACGAGAACTGGGTATTGCTGAATTCTTTTCTCTATTTTCTGAACTGATAGAAAACAATTCTCTAAAGACGTCTCCATCCCCCATGCTCACCCTTTGGAAACGAAACCAAACCAAAAACCAGAGTTTTAAGAATACCCTCACTGATTTATGCGTCTCTGCTCAGAATTTATTAACTGTGTAGGGTCAGTTTCGCTTCACATGCCTACTGCCTCCAGGTTTGAATTCTGGACATATTTCAAGAAATGCAACTATAGTATTTTCCACATAGTTTTGTATTTTAAAATAAACACTTTTTCTCATGGTTCATGTTTTCTGAAACACAACATAAAATGCCAAAGGCAGGAGGATAAAGCTGGTGTGGTAACAGGTTTATTTCTCCCAGTCTTCTAGGGAGAATGATAGAGAGCAGAAGGGGTTATAAGGTTTTCTGAAATTAAATATATTCACAATGTTTGTTTTGAGAAAACGTAACTGCTATTAATCATAGAATGGTTTGGGTTGGAAAGGACCTTAAGATCATTGAGTTGCAACCCCCCTGCCACGGGCAGGGATGCCTCTTAAAGGTGTTTCCTTCTCTAATGGAGCTTAAGATCCAGTTTTATATCAATGTCTTCAGATTTGCACCTGAAATATATAATAAACTGTGTTCTTGAACCACATGCATTTATATAGAGACATAATATTACATATAGACAGTTATACTATATAGTATCACTTCACATGACTTTTGGTCAAGAGTTTCAAAGCACTTCAGTATTCATTAGTTCTCACAAGATCTTTGAGAAGTAGGCGCTTTTATAACTGTTCTACAAGCATATAAACACAGAGGTTAAGTGATATTTCTAAGGTCATGATACATTAGTGCCAGTAATACAACCCCAAAAATCCAACTATCACCATAAAGATGCCTCAGAAGCTTTGACAGCTCTTCAGCTCAACATAAGACTGAAGCTTATACTCAAGCTGCATCCTTATCCACGATCTTACTTGCCTAACTTCAAGGATACCCTTAAGTCCTGCTTGCCTTTCATTCAGCTCCAGCTGCCCTTATCAGAGGTACTTCCCTAGCCTAAGACTATATGTTCCAGCAACTTGGGTTCCAGTACAGTCACTTTATCCTACACCACGTATGTACATATTTATCCTACATGACAGTATGCACATATTTACTGCAAAAAATTAAAGAAATCAGAACCACAGTAAATAACAGTTTTATATTCTGAAATATTCACATTACTGGTCAGTCATTGAGTGTATGAACATGCATATTAAGTACATGAAGTTAAGGAGTAATTGGTAAGTTGCTGACTGCTACAGATTTGACACAAGTAACAACAAGCAAAGCTTTACCTAGAAGATAAAAGTCTTATAAAAGAAGTCCAAATTGTATTTAGTAACTAATCACAGATTTATGTATAAGTACCGGACCTTATAAACAAGCAGGGGTAGAGGGAATTTATACTTTTGATGACAAACTGAGAAATTCCCACATTACTTTTGCCGTACAAAAAACTAGTTCCTACCCCCCTAAGCTGAAGGATATCAGGCCTTAAACCTATCACTTGAACAGGCCTCAATATTTTCAGGCCTCTCCTTCCAACCAAAGAAGTTGCGGTAAATTCTACATTTGGGAGAAAAGAACATTTTTGTGTTGTTGTTTAAGAGCCACTGAGAGCTGTGGAGTGTTAAGAACATACCCTAGGAAAGACAGATTAGTAGGAAGTGGCCAAAAGAGGCCATAAAATGTGCATTATAAATGCAATTCATCACATAACTGTGCAATTTGTCAAATGGATATTGTACCTTGCATAGCGTCTTTTGGGACAAAAGCAAGAGAAAAAGGCCTGGGAGATAACAGTTCTATTTCTGACTCTGCTACTGGCTCTCTTTTTGACCTTGGAGAAGGCTTTCTAGCCAAAATACGTAAACCGCTTTTTACTTCTGTTATTGCACATCCAACTTCATTTTTATTAGGCTCGTAGTTGCACTTCTAAAAGCTTCCTGAAAACAGAGAGCTAGGAGATAGCTGGCACAGAAATCTGATTTTTCAGGTGTCTGTTAGCCTAGGGGCTGACCCTATATATCTTTATGTACAAAATAGGAAAGATAAAGCTAACATCTTAAAAGAGATTTCACAAGAATTAACTTGATATCCACAAAGATGTGATTAAAAAGGTACTGAAGCATTTCATCGTTGAAGTAAAGTGACCTTAGAATAATTGCTACTGAATAGCACAAAGCAGAACCTCATATAGGTGGTGCAATACTATGAAGTCATTGAAATCAATAACTGCCAGACATGACCTAGTCTGCTAAAACATAGCTATGCAGCATGAGTCACCTGTCCAGAACTGCCCTCTATCAGTCAATGTGTTGGATATTTGTTGGACATGAAATAACTTCTTAGCCATTAACCAGTGGGTTGGACTATATGAACACTGAGCACATGATCACTATTACTCCTGGAAACTTTTTGTTATGGCAACACAAGGAATAAAGCTTGTGGGGCTTTCCAATGCAGAAGCAAGGACAGAGAAACCAGATGGAAACAGCTCTACTGCTTTAAGGTGGTTTTGCTCTCCCCTGTTGACAACCAGTCTCAGCACAGCCTCATCAGCTGCTCACATGTGTATTCCACTCCACTCCAGCACAGCCTTCAGCAGTTTCAATTACTACGCCTCCTCCCAGAGTAGGAAAGCTTATGTTATCTCTCTCTGTGAAGACACTAACCTCTTTCATTGCACCAGTTAGACTCACTTGTTTGGTTATGCTCCACCTAAATGTCTACTATTCTGGCCCCAATAAGCACACTTACTATTCATCCATCTCCAACTTACACTGCTTTTCTAAGGTAGTGGCTGGGACATCCCTTCAATTCAACAACTGTGATAAGGACAAACACCTACACTAAGTACTCTGAAAAGTCTTTTCACATCTTGATAAGACCCATGGAGCAGTCTACAATCTGACAGCATCAGCAAGATGCCTGCATCAAAACAGCAGTGAGGAAGCCAAGAATCACTGGCAGCATCCTCACCTACGAAAATCAGGAGTTTTCATAGGTGAGGGGGCTGCTGTGATCTGGCCCATTGTGCACTTCATGGACAACTTGATGAGAAGGTAACTGTGTTCATATTCCACCTGCACCTACCCATCTGCCACCTGTGTAGTCAAAGGTCTTTCTTTTTCCTCTGTGATACAAACTTCAGCTCTACAGCAGAGTGTAGGCTTTCACTCCACACAAGTTCTCTGCTATACGAGTGGCAACTGCATGCAGGGGATGCAACCACTGCCATTCAACACACTACGAATAAAAATAAAAGCAGGAAACCTCTGTTTTGCTGGGTTTAGGGGTGAGGTTTTTGTGTGTTTGCTTTGGTTTTCCCCTCCTGAAAAAAAAACCCAAAAAACCGTGAATTAAAAACTATTAAAAACATTCTCCTCTTTTCTGTCCAGTCACACATGCACTGGATTGGGCTCATTTAGACACTGCATCTGAGCTAATTGAGATGTGATCCGAGACAATTACACAAATCCCCCCGAGTCTACAAAAAAAAAAAAAAACAAACCAAAACCAAAACCAAACCATAAATCAAGGTGGTTTTTTTTCCAAAACCCACCAAGTTTGTGGGTCATTTCAGCCCTATAGAAAATGTAATATAACATCCCAGAAGAGATACCACTGAAAACAGAAGGCAAGTTTCAATTACTGACTACAAAAGAAAGAGACAAAATTAACAGGTCTGACATCACAGTGAAATTTTAGCATTGCTTAAACCGGTGTCAATCAATAATAAACCTGTAGAGTTACTCTAAATGAATGCAGATGGGAAATTAAAGCAGACAAAACCCCATACTGCCTGTAATGAAATTGCTTATTGATAGTGTTTCACTTACTGTCCAAATAAAAGCTAAGTATATGACCGAATTGTTTTATACACATTGCCTTCCTTTTAATTACAGCATAAGAGCTGCAATCGTTGTCTCTACTATCAACTTACTTAGATTTATAATATGGCCTGCTCCCCATACTTAAGACAATATAACCTTACACCACAGCAATATTATAGTGCCACATCCTGTATCCTAGCAACCGTTTAGGGCTTGCATTTGATGTCAAAATAATGGGTCCTGCTTAATCTCTTGGTTTTTTGAAGTAGGGGGTCAAACACTGAAATCTAGGAGCTTGTAAAAAAAAAATTACTGAAGAGCATTCTAGAAGTACACCTATGGGGTACATGCTTATATACACTTGTGCATATACGCACTGATGTGTATGGGTAAATGGATAGGCACATGTGTACACAGAATAGATGATCTAGTTTTTGTCTTTAAATTGTTTAGACAGGAATGAAAGCTCAGAAACGGAATGATGTATATCACTTTCAAGATATCAGAGGCTTTTAACAAATGCAATCTTCTTCCTGCTTTTATCAGCTCACTGTCTTCTATAAGTTAGAGGAAAAGACATCTGACATACGGTCCCAGTTTTTTCTCATCTAAATTTGGCCCTATCACTATATTAAAAGAAAAAATGGTCTTGTCTCCAATTTTTTGTGCCTTCCCCATTTGCTTTCAAAGATTTGGTTAAAACACACTTGCTTAAATGATCTTCCTCCTTATGACATTCACCAAGCTATGACACAGCTGGGACTTACCTGTATTTCACTATTTAGAACATTAATTGCAATGGGAAAATCTAAATAGCTTGGTTTGCAGCAGCACCAGGGATACGTGGGGGTAACCAGCAACAGTGACCAAATTGAAGGACATTATTGAGTATCTCTGTCTCAGTTCAGAGACTGGAAAGCACTCTGAAAGACTAGGAGTCACGTCTGGGTGGCTATCAGAAAGGCATGTATGCATGTACACATGCATGTACACATGTGCACATACTACTTTCTCTGGAGAACAGATGCAAGACAATCTACAGTTCAGGCTGAAGAAGAGTGAAAAACTGATAGCCATACTATTATAAATCTTTCCCAGGTAATCCAATCTTCCTCTCTATACGCACAAGTTTGTAATTATTATTTTTAATAACCCTGGGAACACCGTGAACCAGGTAGGGGAATGCAGCATCAGCTATCCTGTGAACAACAAGTAAACAGGGCTTTGTTGAACCAGCAGTTTTCTAAACACGGCTGGTATTCAAACACTCCAGGTAGGCTCTGGACTATTTGCGCTTCTTTGCCCTCAAGGCCTTGGCAGAACAGAAGAAACAAAGATTGTTTCAAATTGTATCTCATTTTCCTCTATACCTCAGTCAAAAATACACAGGGAAAAATCCTTCCCCTTGAAAACTTGTGGTGAGAGTACAACCAGCCGAAGGTTTTGTACAGCCGTCATTTTCATCCAACAGCTATGTTAGCAAACCTTCAAACACTTGCAGTACCATGGCTTTGCCTTCCCTTGCTGCACCCCACTAATCCAGCCTCCTGGGAAGAGCCAGCGTAAACAGCCCCAGAGCACAACCCTGATGTCAACTAACCCCAGCTCTGTGGGACCAGCAGAGACAGAGGAAATCAGAGGAGCCGCACTTGAGTGCCTGGTACAAAGACAGATCCACAGTGCAACAAGAAAAACACTGCTAGTAGGAGAGCAATTTCTTTTCGTTAGCCACAATGTTTTACTTCTAGCTGCAAACCCAGAGCTTGAAAGGATCCTTGCAAGCTCTGTTTATTTATTTAAACCAATTCTTGCAGCTCTTCTTCTCTCTAAACAATAAAGGCGAAGAGTTTACAGAAGCACTTTGTCCAGAGTTCAACTGTTCAGCGAATGCTCTGCTCCAGCTCTAATGAAAGCTAGTATTCAGTTTGGGAGCCTTTCCTGCTTTTTTCTTTCTTTATGGAAACCGTTTACTGCGTGGGTACACGCACACAGCAATTCACCTCTCTCTGCAATTGTCATGGCAGTCATCCTCTGACAGATATTATTATCCCCTAAAGATGGTGTGTGGACAACCCTATCCCCTGCTAGGCTGTCCCAGTTTTATAAACTGCAAGTCTGGTCAGCTTACTCTACAGGAGGGGAAAAAATAACAACAAAGCTGTTTAAAAAGGGCAGCTGCTGCCATACTGCTGCATTAATGCAGCCCCAGCAGAGTGAACAAACCCTTCTCTTTCACTGAAGGTGTTTCCTTCCTCCTGTGATGACACCACCACCACCAGTGAGGCACTGGGAGCCCTGCCATGGGCTTTACAGGGCAAGAGAATGAGGTCCAGCAGCAAATCCTCCACACCTTCTGCAGCAAGTGGTTAGTGAGGAGGATCAAGTCCCTCCATGTCCCAGCTGCCCTCCCAGCCAATGCTGTTGCAAGAAAGCACTTTTAATTTAAGCAGCACTTCAGCTTGCACTGAGTAGCATTAGATGAGTGCAGCCTCATATGCCTGCCCAAACAGAGCTCAGCCTAAGCATGAGCCTAAGTGTTGACTTGAACTGAAATTCAAAACAACAGAAGAGATATAAATGCAAAGTTCCAATTAACATATATTTCCTTCTCCAGAGGTATGTGATCCAACACTGATGGGCAGTAAATAAAAAACAAACAAGAAGCACTCAAATGCACTTATCAAAGAAGAGCAGGGCGACAGGAACTGGGATAAAAACTCCATTATTTTCTGAGTAGGGGGCTTGCATACAAAAGGTTTTATTTGTGTGTGTGTGTGTGTGTGTGTGTGTGTGTGTGTGTGTGTGTGTGTGTGTTCAAAAGAATTAAAAAAAAAAACAAAACAGAAAACCGAAACCAAACACACACATCTTGCTTAGCCACTCATTTTTGACACAGGAAAATTCCCTTCCCATTTCCTGCCACTGGAGGCCAGATACTCTCCCTTGACCCACGTGCAACAGAAGACTTGTGAATTGGGGAACTATGCAGGTTTTTTTCCATCGCAGCGTCCTATGAGCTCATTTTACATTTTCATTAGACAGGCAAAATTAAAGTGAGAAGCAGATAAGGAGAAAATACAATAAATAAAATAAATGGTTAGACACATAGGTAGGAGGCTTGCTAGCCAGCTTCTGAACAGCCAGTTTGTATAATCCCCTGCCTGAAGTAATTTGTCCCCTTTACTGGGCTTGGTGTTTTTTGGTTGGTTGGTGGCTTTGGTTTGATTTTGTGGTGGGGTTTGTTTGTTCGCTTTTCTTTTTTCCTCAACTACTTTAGTTTTAGCTGGGTTTATTTTTAATGAAGTAAAATAAATGCTATTGACTGTGCAATAAATCTATTCCAAATGTTGTTGGTAATTGCCATTAGGCATACAAAGCACACCAAAACGTTTCTCTTCCTTGACCAGATGAACAAAACTCTGTAGACAGAGTATTTAAAAAGCAGTGAAAGCTGAAATCTTTCAAGAAGAAACAACAGAGTAGCAAACTATGAGAATTTCAAAAAACCTCCTTTTAAAACAATAAAGAAATCAGTCTCAGCTGAGTCACTGTATGGTAGAAACTGTCATTTTGGTACATGCCTGGTTTTTGCTTAGAACAAAGGGACACAAGTCTCTAGTTGCTATCACACTACAATAACGCTTCAATATCCTCAGTAAATAAATCCCAAGCTGCTGGCAAATGTCCGGCACGATGGACATTTCATTTCTTGCAGTTAACATTTACAGTCACACAAAAATAATTGTATGTTGTGCTCATAGTCACCATCCTCTTTGATTTGCTTCTTTCCCAAGAATTCTGTGCTGGTTTTCCAAATCAGTGTCCCACCACATAAATCGTACTCCAACATCGGCGTAGAGCCAGCACAGGACTTAACAATTCACTGTACTGCAGCAAGCTCATCAAGTAAAATTCTAGCTCATATTTACAGCTTAAGTGATTACAAAAGAGATGAGTAATACAAGTTGGGTTTAAGTCTTTGGTTGTAGTTTATGCTACACCAGAAAATTCTAAGTTTTCAGGGTATAAATTTCCTCTCTCATTATCATCTAAAGGTAGCAGAGCACAGCCCCATTGGCATCTTCATCTACAATCTTTCGCTGACTTGGAATTTAAACGTCAAAACTAGAACAGTGGTACTAAGTAACCTTGTAAAATGAAGCTAAATATTGCATTTGAAAAAAAATACTATTCAAGGCCAGTTTCAGTACACCAGCTAAATAAAAAGGTTTAATTTTTGATCAGATTCAGACAGTTATTCTCATCATCACCAGCTGCTTCTCTAAAAGTGTCTCTGATCCAACTGGGACTGCACATGTGAATGTGGATTTTACTAGGCTACTCTTTCTCCTGAGGCTTCAGGATCTTCTGCTTCTAGTCATAGCTACAAACCTATGAGAAGTCCCCGTCTCATTATGTTGCTGGTTAATATGCTCGCAGTGAAGATATGTAAGAATGCTACAGAATGGTAAAAACTGAAGATAAGTGTAGCTTTATTTCTTCTCTAGGAACGTAGGCAACCATCAGCGATTGGCAGACTGCTTACCTTCATTTCACAAATACTTTATGTTGTGTTTGTGATCATTTAAAATGAATTACTGAAACCGACAGTCATGCTGATGCTCTTACTGTAGCTACTCATTATAAGCAAAAAGAGGCGAAAAAAGCCTATGAAAGTAATTTGTGACCTTAGGGGAGCCCAGGTGTGAAAAACACTTAATAAAAATAACACTAGAACTTTTTTTTTTTTTGCCAGACTTTTCAAGGGAAAACATCTGTGCTGCGACAGATACAGGTACCAGCCTATGAAATGTCAGGTGAGAGTGAACAATACAAATATTCACGGCCATCTAGTGGAATTCTTCCCATGGACTGCAGAATCCAGAATGCTAATTTCAGTTGATGTGAGGATATACAATTTATTTGGTGGCATTCATTTTAGCATTTTTATACAACTATCACATTATGTAAATGATTAACAATGCAAATACTCAGCATCTGCCATTCCAAGTGTTCTCTGTCAGTAAAAGGGTTTAAAAGGTTTTGGTCTCCATGTGCTGAACTGCTGAGCCCAGTAGTCTTGCATTTATGCCAGTGTAAATTAGCAGAAAGTCAATGGAGTTAAACTGGAGAGGGGGAAAAAAATGGTGCAAAAGAAGAACTAGATTCTGATATCCACATTTTAATTAGAACAGGAATTAGACTTGAAATGCACTGCAGTGAAGTCAAGAAAAATGCTGTTGCTTGGTAAAATTAATAATTATAAAATAAACTCAACATAGTTAAGATTAATAGCATTGACTTGTGTTTTTTAAGCTGTAACATGAGTTGCTTGACCAATTGTAGCTGCTGTTTTGCTCTTTCCAAATTCTTGACATAGCGTAGCACTGAGCTAAGTTGATGATTTTAGCTGTTTTAAACAGGTTTGCAAAATTGTGAAAAGTAACTCAAGAGTTGTATGTAATGGCAGACTTTGGTTATTCAGTTTAACAGAGACTCTGGAAGATATTTCCCTGAGAACAACTTAAAGTGCATCACTCAGATTTGTTAATCCTTTCACCCATGCTTCAATTTGCCAAGTTCAAATATGAAGTATCAGCTGCTAAATAAGAGGCAAGCTCCTCTTGCTAGGCAGATAAATAGCCTCTGGGGTAAACCTTTAGTCAAGCAATGGACCAACTGGAGGAAGTTTGCTGTCTATTAGATCTGGGTTACCATTCATTAGACATGTCTTGCTGCTTATCTGTGAACTCTCGACAAGACTTCATTTAACATGTAGGAAGAACAACTAATTAGCAGCTTTTTTTCCTCTGACTAATACAATTCCCTTCTAGCTGCTCCATAAAGAAGATTCAGTGGAACACTCCTTGAAAGCAGTGGAATTCCAGGTAGTTATGGTGACGAATTTCACTGTGAATGAGGATCAATGTCCCATACTACTTTGAATAGTAATTTCTTAATTCTTATTCAAATCCAGCCATCAGGATAATATAACTTGAACTGAATTGGCCATGTGATTCTGATGGTATCCCATTAATGGGCTGTTCACTTAATTTATGTAATTTTAAAAAATTAAATAGTCATATTTTAAATCCCTACTGCAGTCCTTTAGATTGAAAGTACATGTTTAAAAGTTACAGTATCTTTATAAATCAGTATGTCTGCACTTCTTAGTTTGTTGACTGAACTTTCCCAAAGTTTTAATTCATCTTCTCTCATCTCTCTCCTGCCTGTGGGAAGATAGTGAAATCCCAGCACTGAACCATTTCACACCTATTTACTAGCCATGATACATTCCACAGGAAACAAACCCACATCTGTATGAGTTGGCAAACAAACTAATGCTTTCTATATGTACAGAGAGAGCATAAAAATCCATTTATGGGGACACTTTCACTGATAGTCAAAAGCCAAATAAACCCTGTCTCTATGTAAAACGATCATAAAGGCAGTTATTAATAACAAAAGCTTACAGGCCTAACTCTGCAAGATGTTGAGCCTCCTTTTCCAAGCCAATGTGATCAGTACCTCCTCCAAGGTGATCAGTACCTCCTGTGAAGCATTTGGCAACTGCAGCCTAAAGGGTTATTGCAGATACTCCATCATGTCCCTAGAGCACAGCTGCCCAAGCAGTCCAGGAAAGGCCCAGCCTGGAGAGGGTGCACCACTGAGAAAAGCAATGCTCCATCTATCTAGGGCTATTTATAAAGCTTGCACTAAACATTTAGATCTGAGCCCTAACTTGGCTAGGTGTCAAGGACCGCACTGAAAAAAATACCACCCTATACCCTCATTAAGAAAACGTATGAAGTACCCATTTCTATTTCTGGTCACAGTTGTAAGCATCACCAGGGTTACACCTGCTTTATTGTGGTTTCTCAAGAATTTCCTTGATAAAAAAGAACAACAGAATTAGCTGAGCCTTTTGGAAATAGCTGCACATTCTAGCTGTAAAACAAAACCCCATAATACAACAGTAGCTACACGTCTACCAGCAGCAGCACATTTGCCTCTGAAGTTCTTTATTTGTAACTGGGAAAGGAGGGAGGGGGAAGAAGGGCCCTCATAGCCTGGAGACCGTGTGAAATCTTGTAAAGCCACTGCCCAGACCGGTACAGAAACCTTTTTGGCGATGGGCACGTCACGACAACCTGCTAGAGAAGACGCTTCCCTTTAGTGAGACCTGTGGGTACTGAGAGCATAGATGTGCTCTATGTAATAAGGGAGAAGAGTTCAACACGCTTTTCTTTTGGAGGAAAAGGCACTAGCAAATGCCATACTAGGAGAAAGGACTGAAAAACAAAACAGTAAAATTTTTAGAGTAATTAGGCTTTCTTATTTTATACCAAAGAATTACAAGCTGTGTCATTTGCTGGGAGAAGGCAGCTAAGGTACAGGACTCAATAAAGAGCACTGGATTTATCAAAGCCTTGGGCAAGCAGCTCCAGGCTTTTCCTAAAAGATGCCAACTTCTGCAAGAATCAAAGATGATCAATGGTTTGCTCCTGCTGGAAAGACAAAGAGAGGGGAAGCTTTTCACCCCTGCTTGGTTGTGTACAAGCCTATTTCATGTGTGTAAGCAGGGAAGGATCATCCATGCACTATTACATCCCTGGAGTTTTAGAACATTAAATTATTACTGTAAAGGCAATAAAATGTCCAGAAGAAGTCATTATGTCACATATTAATTTCAGCGTTCTATTTTTATACTATTCTGCCTGCCTTGTTTGATTACAAAAGAGAAATTTCCTGTCTCTCCCTCAGCTTAAATTTGGAAATGCTGAACAGTTAGAGGAGCTGTCTATATGGGAAAGTTACAAACAAGTACACTAGTCATTTCTTATTACCTATCCTTGCGGACAAAGCTCACATGAGAAGAGGAAGAAAATTTTTGTGGCTAAAGGAGAAAGTAAAGTAAGGCAGTTCACCACCATCTGTGTACTAATCTAGCATCTGCTTAACTTCAGAGTACGTTTTCATGTGCAATTTTAATACTCCCTCGCAAGTCAAATTCTCCCATACATCAGTACTCTTCATGTACATACTAAGATTATACTTGCATATAATCACAGTGATCAACCCCATAATTATTCTACCTGGAACCCTTCACATCCCTGCCTGTTTGACTTGCCTATATGATGTCAGCTGTTAGATTGAACACCATGAGTGGTGAGAAGCAACTTTAGCTTTAGAGTGACACAATCAAGACCAAACCAGGTTAGCTACTACGACCCTAGCAGTCTTCTCTTAGACCAAGTGGCAACCCGATGGCTGCATTTAAGAATCAAATGAACAGAAAACCTCAACAAGGCCCTACACAGAAGCAATGTATTCATTTGCCATGTGCAAGTAGCAAAAACAGGGCACACTCAGCTGGAACCCAGAAGACAAGAATTACAGGTAATATTTTCAAAGTTATCTAAGGCCTAGATATAGTTTGCTCAACATCATGGCGCCTGAATTTCATTTAAACATGAGTTCAAGGTCAGTGCTGAGCAATACCTGAAAAACCTTAAAATCTCACATTTAAGAACCAAAATCCCAATTGGGGATGATAGTAAACATCTCTGAACACCAACAAGGCCAGAGTTAGGTATGTAGGTGTGTTTGCTCTATAACCTGTGCAATCAGTGATGAAAGAAGATTACTTTGGTTTCCATTAAAGTGTTTTCACTGACTGTGTATGTTTGTCAAACCACATCATTCTTCACATCCAATACCCTTGCCTGGCAGACCCATCTTTTCTTTTGGGATTATGAATCCCCCTAACCTGGAGACCATGTGTAACCTGTTTACCTCTTTCCTTGCAGAGGTCAACACGCACTTGCCCATTTCAACTTAACACTAGCACGCGCAGTGAATTGGCTTGGGATAAGAATGAGATAGCACGCTCAGGTCTATCATTATCACAATGCTGGCTTGGAGGTGTTCATTTTGCTTAGTTAAGAAGTATAGTATTTGTACAGACACAATAGTATATAAGAGATCATGTCTATCTTTGGATTCTGCAGAAATGTTCTTCACTGGGTTCCTAGTACCCAACTTAACTCTTTCCCCAGAAAGAATATGCAGCATCCCAAACATTGAGTGAGTGAATGGAAACCCAGAAATAGTGTCCTGTAGATCAATAGATTTGACTGAGAAAGCGTTTGCATTCTCAGGGGTAGAGATCATTGTGTTTCTAAGTGGATCAGAGATATGATCCTCAGCCGCTGTGAATGGAATGGAAACTGGATGCCATCAGCAGGAGATACAAGCGCTGATGTGGTGAGGTAATGTGGTAAGGAATAGCAGAGTGGAAGGAATGCACTGCCTTCACCCCGAGGAATCTTAAAACTTAGCTCAATCTGGTATTCAAACACTGAGTGAAGCAGGGGGTAAGGAAAAGAGAGAAAACATAAAAGCACAGCATTTTTACAACAGAATCATTTCTGAAACAAGGACAAAAGCCACTCAATTTCACTTTGGACAATGAGTTTAAGGTGCATCTAGTATTTAGAGTTTATCCTCCCCATATGAATATAATAAGTAGGTAACTGTCAACCTCTTGCCAATTTGGGGATCAAAATACCACTTCCTCACACTGAGACATCTCCAGTGGGGATGGCATGGGCCAGGCAGCTGGGGTGGTTGAACTGGAATGTCTGACCATTGTGCCCAGGAACCGCTGCATGCAGAAGGCCACCACAAATGGGGCACACCTTGTAAATCATCTCTTTTGAAAAGCACCTCACTGCACTATCAGTCAAGACCCATGAGGCAGCTCGCAAACGGCAACTTGCTACAAACCTGCCACTGACCTTGCCAGAGGCACAACCCTGGGAAGGAAAGGTATAGCTGAAAAGTGATGGATTATTTGCATTGAAATGCAAACTAAACCCAACCTCAAACGGATGATACTTTTACAAATAAATCTCAAAAGAAAGGTTAAGTTTCTCCCTAGCATCTGTATAGACAATACCAGGAGTCATGTTTGCTTTGAATGATATCAGTGGTAAGTTTTGGTTCTGTCTCTGACAAGAAGGGGGTTAGCCTGAAAATTAATATAATGAGTCCATCCAAGCTACAGCTGCTTTCATGGAGTCCTTAGGGCATTGAAGATGACCTATCTAAAGTCAAGACACTACTGTTTGGTTTATTCAGAGAAGGTAGGTGCCTTGTCTTTCTTCCACATGGAAGATAATACAGCTCCAATGCACAATGGTTATTAGCCTTTCACAATAATTTCTATTGTCAGGAACACAGAGGATAAAGCATAATTCCAAGCCTACCTCAGGGCTACATTTCATGGTCTAGAGGCGGGACCTGGGAGTAAAATATTCACATTGCTGCCTTTATTTTGTAAGCGTGTACTGTAATGCTTGTAATTATGACTACTCTAGTTCAAAATTACAGGGTATTCCTTACCCCTTATGCAAGTTAAAAATACCATAGCCATAGGACAGTCATAACCTGCCACTAGGTGATCATGCTCCCAAAAGAAGTAAATGCACACACCATAGCTGCTTTTCTGCCTCATCCTGTCCCAGCAAAGAAGTTAAGGACTAGAAGTTCAAATGAAGATGGGATCTGACCAGAGAGCCAACATGTAGGTTTTACTATTGGTGGTAACTCAGTACATATTCCAAGGTCTAGCCATGGACACTCAATTGTGCTTTACACCTTTCCATGCATTACATTAACATTTCTGTCGGGAAGGGAGGTGCAGGGAGAGACAGAGAAAAGGCAAAATAAAACCTTATTAGACACAATTCTTGGTGACTAATATCTGCCTGGCACAGAGTAGACTGTATTATGGCAAGGAGATGGTGATGTACCATCAGTACTTCCAAATTCTGCTGTTATTCTACCAACTGCAGGCCTTGGGGAAGCAGAAAAGGCAGAAGTGAAATAAAGCTCTGTCATGTCACCTCCCTACATCATACACCCCTCAGCAGAAGCCCAGAGGCAGAGGAGCAGGTCAAGAATTAAGTAAAATAAAAAGAAGGAAAATTCTCAGTGCTGCTCCCAAAGGAACTTCTTTGGGAAAAAAAATCTCATTGTTGCTTTTCAAAGGAGCGTCTCTGTTATAAGGGAAAAGCCTTGCCAGGACTTTGCAATCAAATGATAGCACCCCCTGCATTGTTCAAGCACTGTCAAGGGGCATTATACTCAGAAGATAATCCAGCGCTTGAATTCCCCAGGTACTGGTTTTAAATACCTCTGATGACATCCAGCTGCATCCTATCTGGGTATGCCTCAAACATCTCGCATCGCATTCGGTTACATCTACAAAAACACCAGCTAGGAAGAAAGAGATCATGAAGAATGATTTTAGTCTTTTATTTGAGCAAAAGCTAAACATATGGACCCTGGCACCAAAAGTATGGAATCTATGATAAAACATATGGATATCCATATGGAAAAGAAAAAAAAAACAACAACAACAAAAACCCTAAAAAAAAAAAAAAAAAAAGAAAAAAAGAGAAGGCTTCTTGGCCAGAAATCCTGCTCTTGCATTTTTATCCTGTATGCACAGTGCACCCCCTTCCCTCAGCAGCACAGCACTGCCTGTCCTTAGATTAGAATGTCATAAATTCACATGCAAATTTCACAAAATGCTATACTGTTATCAACTTTATTAGATTTAGGAATACAGTCCCACTTATAATTTTATTCTTTTAAACCCTTTCATCACTTAATAGCTCAGAAAGTAATGGATTTCAGTAAAAAGGAGAAGCTTATTGGAATCAATGCTGTTGCCCTATCTCTGCTCGATGTTCCACTAATGAAACTTATTTTTCTTCAGGACCCCTACAGGAAATCCTTTCCTAGAAGAAAAAATAAACAAAAACCCCAAACATTTAATATGCTGCTGGCTTGTGATATTGCAACTGTATTATTTCTCTCCTTTAGGCGTCCATCCGGAGGTTTGTAAGAGCTATTAATTCTATTTTACTAATTTCTAGCCTGTAGTGAAACAAGGAACTGCTGAATGTTATTTAATACGATATACCAACCTACAGTTCAAATGGCTAGAGGCCCTCGCACTAAGTTCCAACTCTGAAAACTCAAAAGTTCATTTTCTTTTTAAGTAGTGAGGGCAACAAAGCCAGAAAGGACAACTTTATCATAATGTTTATATGTTAAATAGTCCCATTGGTGAGGATCACAAAGTCTGTCACCATGTCAGCCTCCTCTAAGATCTTATTTAAAGCATGCCACCTTCATAAGAGTTTTTAAAAATGTTTTAGGTCCTTCCTTTGATGTTCTTAGAATGAAGAGGCACATAAGAAAAACAGGAAACACACGGCTTTCAACTTCATTATTAAATGCTTTGGTAACAGGTAAGGAACCCTTCACAGGTTTACTGCTTTAGCTAAACATACCAGGTAGCCAGCATCTCTAAGCCGCAGTCCTGCCCATAGTGCTTGGCTCGCATCTTCTCTCCATCGCTGTTAGGGTCCCCTCCGACCCTGCAGTGGGGGCTTCAGAGCTTGTCCCTGTGCCCTGGGGGCTGCCCGGAAGTGTTACCCCACATCACACTGCCAGTGAAGCTGTCCAGAAAGCTCACCTCAAAGTGGGGCAGCCAGCAAGCGGCTTGGCCCCTGTTGTGCCAAAGAACTACACTTGCTCATAATATACATGTGCAAAAGTACATGGATATGCTTATTTCACTATGAAAGCAAGAGAAAAGAAAACAAATTTGAAGTTACTTTTACACCAACAATGAATCAACATTTTACCAATTAATTGATCAATTGATACCTCTCCACCAGAGAGCAGAACATGAAATATCTGAATGCAAGCAAGAGAGTGTATCTACTGACCCACCAGAAGAAGATACAGACCAAGACACTCCCTCAAACAGGACTCCATACAGTTCGAAAGCATCCAAGGAAATATTTTATCTTGGGTCTATTTATTATTAATGTAAATGTTTGCTGGGGGTATTTTTGCATTTGTCCAGGACTAGAAAACAGAAATATCATGAGAAAAGTTAATAATATTGTAGGCATCTTGTTTAGAAAGCGGATGCTGGATGTATCCTGGGAACAACAAGCGAAATTCCATTTTCATCATCCAACTGTTCAAAGTCTGCAGCACAATATGGTTTTAGCCTTGCCTAAAGTCAGTTGACAGAAAAACCCCAAACCTGATTTTCTACACTTTTGTCTCTGCTGTACGGCCAATTCCAGAACCATGCATGAAGGCTACATGATGAAACCAATCATGCAATACTTAATTAAGAGGCAGTTCTTTCCAACATAAAGTGGTTATGTTCCTAGACATGGGAATTACTTCTCCATTGTATCATAATTAGTAGAGTTACTAAAATCTTGATTGCTTTTCTTTATTCACTTCAGTAAAAGATGCTTCTTGTTACAACAGATCAAAGAAGGGCAATGAGGAAGACGATGGCTTTGTGTGTGGATACATCCAGCTACTGAATTTGATCCTACAAATATCTCACAGGGTTAATTTTACCCACACAAGCTGCCTGCTTGCATGAATAGTTACTCATGTTCAGAAGTGTTTGCAAGAATGAGCCCTAAATCCACCAAATTAATGGTGGAAATATATAAAATATATAATTGATGAACAAGTGAATTAGGATTCTGCTCAAAAGTAGGTAGAAAAGGATTATCACTCAGGCAAGCTCTCTCTCCAGTGACTGCTCCTGACTGATAGATTTGTATAAGGCTGAGTTTCTGATTAGTCCTGAGATATGAATACTTCAAAATGTAGGAATTAAAAATAAAATAGAGACTTTCTGAAAATGAAATGCAATACCCAATTCAATTAGAAGAAAATGCTATGATCTGGAACTGAACCAAGACTTTGGGATAATATTATGCATTCTATGCCAGGTTTAGTGATGTTTTCCAAAATGCCGGTTTACTTGGGTTTATGGAAAAAGAAAACAAACAAAAAATAAAAAATAAAAATCAACCTTTTCACCCAGAACAGAGGCTGCTAATTTCATTAAAGTTGTTAGATATTTTCTCAGAGTGCATCCACGCCAATCCTAGTATTTCATTCCCCTATTTCCATCTACATTCTGCTTGCATGGAAGTGGCCTGACAAATCTATAACCATGGCATTACATTTCCTGTGCTTGCCACACCTGCTGCCAATGTGTTTCATTACTCGGACTCTGAGAACATTGCGGAGACTTGGAAAGTGCTGCCCATCCAAAGCAGCCCTCTCCCTGATGGCTGGCGGTCATAAGCCCCTGGGTCAGGTAATCTGCTCAGCGAACATCCCAGAAGAGCCTGAATCAACTCAACTGACAGTAGATGAGCCAAGCCTGTCAATTCATAGAGCAGCTTGAGCTCATCATCTGTATTTACATAGTTCCTCAATCAAATTCCTGCACTCTGTAAACTACATTTATTACCCTTCGTATGGGCCCAACACAGTTTTACATTTCGGTCTCTTTACAGTAGAAGCAGACACAGAGCTATTCCTGATAGCTATTTTCTCCCTTAGTTCTCTTTTAAGAGGGAGAGAACAGTTATTACTTGCCAAACCAGCACATGTTCACAGAGAGAGTGCGGTCAAGTGGTCAGGAGCAGAGCTGATGTTAATTAGCAATGAAATAAGGAATGAACCAGCATTAGCCCTGAGACTAATCAATGGGAAAATCACTCCAAGCAGGCAGCTTAATGAAGTACTATACAGCTGTTTATTTTTAGTCTGTTTTAGCCTGACAACAAAATCCAGATTAATTAAAAGCAAAAAAATCTTTCTAAACATATTTCCTTGCACAGCCTTGCTATAGCTCCAGTTTGGTTGGTTTTTTTATTACATTTGTCTATGCCTTTCCCTGACAATTAAAGACCCATCTAGAAAAATTAAGGCAGGTCAAAAAAGCATGTACCCATCTATGGCACATGCTTGTCATCAGCAATAACCTGCCACCTCACAGGCAGCCCATTCAGGACCCTTCACAGCATTTGTCTCCCTGCCCCTCTGCAGCAGTGGATGGAAGGCAGAGCATCCCAGTCGCCAGCCTGCTCCCAACACCCCTGTGTCAGGGATGGGCTGGTGGAGGGAAGGACAAGTGCCATGGTACTATTTAGTTGAGGCAGCCTTGATCTTCTCACCATCACAGAGTGCCTCTGTGTGAGAACACCAGTGCACAGTGCCTAAGTACATTTGAGAATCTGGGCTTTTCTCTCAGTATGATGTGATTCCTTGCATGCAAAACAGATGCAATAGAACTTCCCAAACATTTGCATTGGATGACCACAAATGAATCACATACTACCTGCCAAAAAAGTTCCTGTCCCCAGCCAGACATCTGAGGACAACAAGCAAGCAGTCACCCCACTGGCTTCTCTTTTGGGCACCCCTGTGCTGTACGCTCTTGGGGGATCCCACCAGCTTCTCCCATCATCTTACTGCACCTTCCATTCTCAGCCCCTCTTGGCACAAGCACTGTCTGATCTTGTATCTGTCTACACTTGACGACAGCACCATAGTATAATCTTGTTTGCTTAGTTTCTTTCTTATGAAAACTCCAAATCCACTCTTTGGTGATTTCTTACAAAAGATCAGGATATAAAATGATATTTACATGACAGTAAAATTAGTTACAGTTTTGACTTGACATTAAAAGCAGGAATTTTAATGCCAACAGTAACATGAGTTGGAGACGCAGAAGCACAACAACCCTCCTCATGCCCGGTCCCTACCTGGCAGAGTGAAAACAGGCACAGGTAAAAGGTCAGCTGAAACCTGCTTTTATGGGATTTACTTTTTTCCACTGTATATTTAAGACAATTCATTGTTTGTTTGATCAAAGTCCTCTCATATGCTAACAGAAGCATGATTTGAGGAGTTTCTTAATCTTTCCAAATATAATCAATAAACCACCCCTGAAACTCTGTCAAAAGAGAGAAGAAAAAACATTGTCTAATAGACGGTCTCATGTAGATACATGTGTGCCTTAGGGATTTTACCCATCTGTTTGTGCACTATGCATCATTCTGCGATCCTTTAGGTGAGCACTGCTACCCCTGTATCCAGCAAGATCAGCACAAACCAGGCAAACTGCTCCTCCCCAGGAAAACAAGAAATCTTTAAATTGATATTATCGGCTCCTCTGTGACAGAGACAATTTCTAAGTCAAATTCACCTCCTAAGATGGAGACATTACAGTAAATGTGTTCATTAGACCTCGAGTGAAAAGCCTTAATTAAGATGTACTGTGTTTGCAAAATGAGAAACAAAAATGAAGACACTCAGATACAGTAAATATATCTTTAGCACAGAGCAGAGCAAGGCAGACACTAGCTTCCATTAACACCCAACATAAGAAAACACAAACAAATTAGTACTATAGGTGTATTTCAATAATACTTTTAGAAAACTTTTGATGCAGCATGATATAGACAGACATCCGCATTCTTAAACATGAATTAAGTTTATTAAAGACTATCTTATATATAAAAAGCTAGTTTTACCAGTTTTTCTTCTTTGGTCATTAATTCTGCAACGTGCTAAAATAAATCTTGCTGCTGCTTTCACTTCAGTAAGTCCATTCATGCAAAGATCCCAACAATTCACAAACTTGAGCTAAGTAAACTGCCTGTTTATGGGATAGGCAATGGATATAAAAGAACTGACTAACTACTAGGAAGCAGAGGTGGAAGTTTATTACTATGCCTGTTTAATAGCACACAGTTGTATCATGAATACCTCAAGCTTAGTGCACACCAACACAGTAGGTGAAAAAGATCCTTTTTTAAATAAAGCACTTACGAAAATGTAAGTCTTGCTACAAATAAATGACCTGATTGAAAAGATCCACTACTTTTGCAGTTGATTTCAACTAAGTTATTTGATCGTGGGTGATTATCAAAGATACCCACTCATAAGGCTTGAACTTATACAGTTGTAAAGTTTGGTTTTCAGAGCTTTTCCTTTTTCTTTTTTTTCCCCTGTTTTTGGTTTGGTTTTGTTTTGGTTTTTTTTCTGGAGGGGTTTTGGTTTTGTTTTTTGGTTTTTTTTTTTGGAGGAGGGGGAGGAGGAGAAGAGCCACAGTGAAACAATTGTTTGTTAAAAAGTGCAGACCTAAAAAACAACATCACCAGCCAGGTAATCCCCTTTATAGGCCGATTTGATAGCTCAGGGAAAGCTAAACAAAGGCACAGTGCTCTGCAACCACAACAGCTGGGCTGGAAATTGCTGCAGATTGTTAAGAGGAGCTGCAAACTAGAGATAGGCCATGAAAAGCTTAGAAATGATAGTTTCAAAAAAAAGAAAAAGACAAATTACTCCAAAGACCATATTCTTTAAATTGTTGAAGCAAAACATGTTTATTTGATTTGTTTGTATGCCTATTAAAAAAATGCTACTTTGGGATTCTAGGAACCCAGTCTGTCAATTTTTCAGCTTCTGCACTTTCATGGTTGCTTAGAGCTGTTTAATGCAAATACATTTCCAATATGAGATTTCATGCCCCTAAATTACACCCAGTTAAGGGTGAATGAAAATGTAAGGTAAATAACTATAATCAGCCATATTATCTTTCTCTTGGCACCTCTCACTTTACAGGCATATTTAAAGGCATCTCTGGGGTCCTATCCTTTTTAACAAGTGGCAGCGTATTTCCTGGAATATTACTTATGATGCTGTGCTGTGAACATTACACAGGTTAAAATGTTACCTAGAGACCTAGAAAGAATTGCATCTGTTGCAGAGCCGCGCTTGTTGCCACGTTTAGGAACGACTGAAAAGATGAAAGGAAGTGTTCAACTATGGGATGAAAAAAGACTAGGACCACTTAAGTCAAGCTTTCACAACCGATGCCGTTGATCAATGTTGTTGGGGTGCAGCAATTCAAGGCGAGAAACAGGAAACACACTTCTGGTATTCGTTGGGAATGCACTGGAAAGCACTCAGGATTTCAGTTAACATAAGGGAAAAGTACAGGAACTTCAGGATATTTCACTTGCACTGGTATTTTTAAGCTAATAAAACCATGCTTAAGAAGGAAAGGTGACCTGGGCACAGCTATTAACAGCTTCATAGTCCCTTGCTGTCTCCATGAAAAAGTAGACAATGATAAGCAATAATCAAGGAGTAACTAGTTATTAACTTGGCAAAGAAGAGACAGGAAGAATGGGTATCTTCAGAAGGAAATATATCCCCAAAGTCCTTCAAAACAAATTTGGATTATTCTGAGCAGGCTCGAGCTTGCAGTTGGGCAGTTTTCTGCTTTGTTTTACAGGAAGATAACTTTAGGCTTCTGCAAATAGATATTCTTCTGCTTCAACTAAAAGTGATCTGACTCAGAGGAACCCGGTGAGGGAATAAATTCCTGCAGACTCAGATCAGCTTGTCTCTCACATGAATCCCAACTGTTACCATACCTCTATTTACCAGCTTTTTATTATCCAAGCTACTTTTACATTATTAGTTTGCTGATCTACTGATGCTGAGGTTCTGCTTTCTCCTAGGAAGCAGTTTCTCCACAAATCAAATTTCATGCAGTCATTTGTCCTTTGTGAAGTAGCCTGCAAAGCTCTCAACCAATTTATCCCTCTGCAGAAGGTCTCACCTAACAGTTTAAATGATGCTTGCTTAGCTAAGTTATGTTAGACCCTGTGTAAAGATACAATTCTCCCCATGTATTTAAAAAAATGGGTAGGGAAAAAGTAGCCTTCAGAAAATCGAGTATAGCCTCACTTCTCCATCCATAAACCATTACGGTAACAGCTTCACAGGGTGAAGTTCACTTTTCGTAATCCTCAGATGAAAAGTGCTGAAAAGGAACAAACTAGGATAAATAATGGACTGCCCCGGTTAGGGGTACATCAGGCTGTAAAATACATCAGTCTCCAGGTCTTTCAATATTACCACAGTATTTCTGCTATCACAGTGAAGCAATGTGATAGCCTTCCTGATCCTTCATCAGCTCAGGAGCACCAGAAATGCCTGTGGAGTTCCTGTGAAACACAAGCAGACGTTTCTAGTCAGACTGAAGGACAGAATGGTTTGATTTCTGCATTCTGTTACAGGCTCAGGATGAAAGTCATTCATTTATTAATTACAAATAACAAGTATATTTTCAGTGGAGTAGGGATTTGGAACAAAATACTGAAACCCCATACGTTTCTTTGCAGACCAGGATGGGGGTTTTGAGCAGCCAGACATATACAGACTTATTTTTCCTACTCTCTTCCAAAATTGCCAAGCACCCTCTCTCATCTGTGCAGCACCACTGATACCACTGCCAGAAAGCCACCTCTTGCCAGTGCCAGGGATGCTCCTGACACAGCAGTGCATCACAACAATGTCCTGATGCCAGTTCACAGGAAAGAAAATGACTGCTTTCCCAGGAATGACACAGAGTAGTACGCCTTAAGCTTCATTAAACCCACTCAGCAAATGTAAAACCACCCCCACAAAAGCCCCTTCCTCTTTAATGCGTTTCATCAACAACTGAAGTAAATGCAGCTGGAAATGTGATTTTCAAATATCTGTTTCTATTATGTGCTCACCTAACCCTCATCTCAACACCTGACAGAGGGAAGGTGTACACAAGGCTGATTTTTCTTTCTGAATTAGAGGACATTAAGCACCTAAACTCCCTCATAAAAGATCTGAGGCATAAGCTACATAGCACCTATGCAAGTAATGCTTTTTCCCCACTAAATCCAGACCTTAATGATCAAGAGGTATCAGAAAATTCTCAAAGGAAATAAACCAAGTTATCCCTAATAGTGCATCTATGTCTCGTCGCCAGCATCAGCTGATCTGGGAGCTTCATTCCTGCATCGAGGATATGCAAAGACCTCAAAACTTAAATGTCAATATATAATTGTTGATTCACTGGGAAAAGCAAGTCATTGTGTACTGGGTCTCTGTTACAGTTAGTGATGCTTTGAGGCTCTCGGGATAAACTCTGTAAATAAAGATGCTATGGGACAAAACAATTCTTTCTTCTTTGCCTGCCTCATGGCACATTTCCTTTGCTTTCTGAAGGGTGCAACAGCTTATATTTCACTGTAACAGGGATCAAGAAGCGCTAGGGGGTATCACCACACTGTCCCCAGTACCATCTCACCAAGGAATCATTACCTCATGTTACTTCTTCTCTCATCCCCTCCACAAAGAAAATAACTCAAGCAGGATTTTGTTTGCATTGTAAACAAGAGCCCCTGTGGTCATAATAGGGAAGACAAGAATGAAGTCAAACATGCACACAGTGCATGAGACCAGGCGTGTGACTGGAAAGTTGTGGGGAAGTCCACGTATCCATTTCAAATCATCCCAAAGGAAAATCCTGCCTGGAGCACAGGCTAATTCTGCACTGGCTGCAGAGCACTGGCTTTGGGCAGGTTTCAATTGATAAAACCTCAACAAACCCGTGATGCCCAAGATTAACACACTTGTGGTTAAACTCACTGTTAAGCTGCCCATGAGTTCACAAAAGATGTTTGAGGAAAAAAAAAAAGAGTTTAAACCATTATTATAGAGCAGCCCATTGTGCTGGAGGCACAAAGCTACTTGTCACAGTTTTTGTCACAAGACTATAATAAAAATACCCAAGCAAGGTCCAGCTACAAAGAAACCAGAAGATAAACACCCAGGATTTCAAAAAGGATTTAAAACTGCCTGGAAGCCAGTGTTAGGATGCTCATGGAGACTTGTGCTGTGTCACACTCCTACATGCTGTACAAAAGAGATTAGCCCTACTGCTTCGGGTCCAGGGACACCAAATGGCTGTGGGCTACAACACAAAGGTGTAAATATCTGGGATGATGCCATCTTTTGCCTGAAGGGAATATCATCTTCTAATCGCCTGGAGATAATGAAGATCATGCTTTGTGGACATCACAATGTGAGATATTTTAAGCAGGTTCCGGAATTACAGGCTAGAAGGAGTGACTGCAGGCACATATTTTTAGAGGAACACTAGTTACCAACTCCTAGCAACCCCTCATGCTCTTCATAATCATCAACTCCATTTTAGAGGGGTTCAGCCATTAGCTGTTCCTCAAGCATTCCTTGATCAGGCAAAGATCAGGCAAAGACAATTAGCCATCTTGCTGGCTGGCACTATGGTCCTTGACAGGAAAGGGCATGGAGAGAAGTTATCTGCATCTTGCAGCAATTTGGCACTTGTATCAGCATTGCATTTTCAGTTTATTTAATGCCTGTGAGTAACTGGAGAGAAAAAAAACCCTATCAACTTTTAGGACCTAGGAACAGAGGTACTGCTCAGCATTGTATCCTTTCTGAAAGAAGCCCACAAGACATTCTAGAGCATAAAAAATCCGCCTTTTCCTTTAGTCCTTAATGAAACATAGCAGGGAGTGAGAACTTTATCCCATCACATGTAGAAGTTTTCCCAATGAATTCTGTAGAACATCGATCTAAGTCTGTATTCATAGACATTACGCTTTCAGTTAGTTGAAATGCTGTTCAACGTCATCACCATAGCCAAGTATAATCTTTGCTCTTCCCAATTCCAAACAGTTCAATAAATGGCTCTTTTTCTGACTGCCACCATATAGCCCACAGGTAGTCAGGTTAGAAGGAAAAACACACCTATAAGACACTTATAGCCTTCAGCCCCAATTCTGCAAGGAGTTCTGTAACCTGGTAAAAGTAGGATTTAAGCTCTCCCAACATAGCGAGCTTGTCATCTTTTTGAGTTATTTCAGTTCTGTGTCTCTCAGTCTTATTCAGTTTGGCCTTTAAAAACAGACTGCTTATTTTGGTTGTTGCTTTCTTCTCATTTCCTATCAGTTTTCAACTCCAAGTCACAGTCAATGGGGATATTTGGCTGACCAGTGATGGGAAAGATTTTTACAGCCAATTATTTATTACATTTTAAGAGTCATTGAGAAATAATGAATTGTAAAATCATAAAAGCTGTTGCTTCTGTCAAAACAAAGTTTAAAATAAGGTGTTTAACCAGCAGCTGCCACTGCTCCTTTAAAGACTCTGTGGGCAGCATTGGTGAAGGGGGGCATTTATTCCCACCTTGAATCATGCCATTACACAGCTTGATAAAGTAAGGAGGCTCTCTATGGACTTTATGCTTCTCCACAGTGTACTTTGCTGACAAGAAGTGTTGAAACTCCGCTATGCTTTTCATTCTGCTGTCTTAAAAATGTACCTTTATGTAGATCTTTCTGTGTTTGAGAGGCTTCCTCTCCCTCTGTTCCTGCTTAGAAAGACCCTGGCCCTCAGGTGGAGAGACATCGTGACCACATCAAGGCTGACACTGCTCTCTCCCAGCTCTGCACACAGCTACCACAAAAGATAGACACAGCTCTACTAGAAACAGGGGTTTTTTTTTTTCACTGAAGTCCCTTTGGTCTTACTATTGTCTAGGTGGCCACTAGACAAAAACATTTCACAGCAGTTAGAGACATATCCCAGCTTTTCTGGCCGCATTTAATTCCCTCCATTGGGCAGATTCTAAGGACAAGAGTGTTACTGTGGAGCACATAACAAGGTGCTCCTTTTGCCAACACAGTCCCTGCCCAACCAGCTTCTAACTCTGCTTTTCAATGTGTTTGAAGTCCCCTGAGAAAGAAAAATGCTATGTATTACAGACATCAATGTGAGAAATATGAAAGAGAATACAGTGGTGTGGACTTGAACATAAACTTTTTGCTAGGATTTGAATCCTGGCCATTTATGTGGTATTGGCATATTTTATCTTTGTTTTAAAATAAAACCACACTTGTAAGAAAGAAGATTCAGAAAGCAACTGAGATGTTGGGTAGGTCACAAATCTAAAACACAGGGTTCAGTTTCCTATTTTATAACTAGGAAACATTTACTGAAAAGATAGTTCAAGATGATTATTAGTTACTTTTGTACACACTCAACCTCAAGCCACAAATGCTGATGTTATGTTATTTGTAGGAACTGCTTGTAAGTTCACATTATATTTGCTTTGTAGGAACTGACTGTTAGTTCACCTTATGTTTGCTTTGAAAGTATAAATAATTACTGTGATGAAAAGTATCTACCCACCCCATAACACATATAAAAATAAATAAAGCACTTCTGAAACCCCTGGGACTTGCATTTAGTGTACATTGATGCAGTGGCAAAACTTTGACAATTTACACGTTTAAGCTTGCTTGGGTATTATTGCTTAGTAGTCAAACGTTAAGGAAGAGATCTCCAAGTTGGACAAATAGGTAAAACCAGGAGAGTCACTCTTTTAAGTCTTTTTTTTCAGTAAATTCTTTTCTACCAAGGTGGAAGGAGGTAAGGCTGCTTTAAAATCTGAAATACCTTGCTCATCTAAAAAAAGAAATAAGTAGGCATTTAACAAGCCACATTCACAGATGCTTTTATGAAGCCATAGGGCAAAGCTAATATTGCTCACATGATGGTAAAAACCAAACAACTCCCCACACCTAGTAACAGTTACGAGGGCCCAGAGTCTTTTCCATACAATTGCTTTGCAGATACAAGATAACTACATGGCTAGTAGACACAGATCCCGAGACTGCATCAACAGATCAGCTAATTGTGTTAATTAGCTATTTGCATGCACAATTACTTGATTTGTACAAGCAGTCAAGGTGATGGTACATGTAAATTAGGCATGGATTTGCACAATTTAATCATCTGAAAATCTGCTATTCTACTTATTTTTAAGCACTAGGGATCAATAGCTACAGAAGAGCCTTGTGAGTTACTGTATGGTCAATACATTCACCAAGTTTTACAGTCCTTTTGCATAACTTCTGTACACCACTGTGGGCAAGCACACCTACAAGAAAAGGGGAAACCATCATCACAAAGTCAAACAAAAAAAGTGACCTGCATCCCCACTCAGACAGAAATTTACTTCTTGTCTCTTAAAGGTCTTATTTTCCCCCCTTAGTACTAGGAACTGCTGAGCTTAACAAAGTAAACTTGATTTTACTCATCACAACAAGCTCAGGAAGCCCTACAAGGAGCAGAAACCCAAACGACTCTGATGCAAATACTCAACCTGAAGCCCTGAAGACTGCTTAACATTTAAAACACCACTGGTGCCATTCTGACTTGCTGGTTAGGGGATTTCAAACTCAAACAGATCATCTACATTTAATGTGAAGTTATACCATAGCTTCCCAAACAAATAGATGTTTTGTGCCACCATGGGGCCATTCAGGGATTCCAGACTGGGGCACATGGCTATTATAAACAGCAAATTCTCTGAAAACTGAACAATCCTCCCTTCCCAAGGCAGCATGTTTAGCTGAAGATGGATTCGGAGTAGTAGAATATGGATCAGAAAAGCTCAGTGATGGAGCAGTGCAATGCAATGTCAGATTCACATACATCTCTGCCTGCTTGAAGAGGCAAGGTGATCAAAAATTCAGTTCACCAGGGACAAAAACCCCACTAGTTCAGCCAAGAAGAAACAAAACCCATAAGCGGACAAAGGCCAATGCCTACATGTTCACGTCAATTAAAAAAAATATGCTTGATACTACATAGTCAAGTAGAAGGTTAAAAACAGGTCTCCAGCCTCAAGTGTCATGCATCTCTAACTCTCAATAACTATGGTCATTTACAGAACTTCCTAAGGAAGAAATAAAACTTGTGTTAGAGATGACAAAGTAATCCAAATAACTTTATAAATAGAGAGAGGTTCGGTCTATTTCTGTCCCTCAGCACATATTAATGGAATGATTGTTGTGCTGTTGCCTACACCTCCTTCCCTTCTTAACTCCAGATGCTCCCCCAGCCTCAGCAAGTGATCTACTTTAGATGCTCATAGTGTCCTTCCATCTACCCTCCTCTCCTCACCAGTAGCCTCTAAAACAAAAGACTCCTCCAGCCAATGATCCTGACCCTGAGGTAGAGCTGTTATGGCACCATTTAGGAACACAACTGTAACATTTAAAGGACAAATTACTCCTCAGCTTTTCCATCAGTGCACTATGTGGTGCAAGCGTGTTTAATCCAATAGGGACCTTAAGGCTTCATTGAACGATTTCTGACGCAGCTGCTGACAGTTAAAAGCAGTTAATGGGACAGGACAAGTGCTGCAGTGTTGCACCTGAATGCCCTGACTGATCCACCACCACCAGAAAGAAGTCTAACTCATTCTCCCACAGCTGAGTATTTATGCAGCCATTGGTTTTAAGGATGGCACCACTAAAGACTGAGCTAAAAGAACCTTCTTCTGCATCCTTCCAACAAAGGATCACATTATTCTTTTGTATCTTCGACAGAAGAGGCATGCTGGATGTTCACTTACTGAAAAATTCTGAATACTATAAATATGTTCAAAATAGGAGTCAAGCTGTGATTCCACATCCAAATATAAGTCAACCTCTTTGAGACCTGGGGAATACAGAAAAGCCAGCCCCAGCTTAGCCCAACACTCCCCTCTAGAATTCCTCCCTGAGCGCCTGTGTTCAAATATGTATATCTGGGAAGGCTCAGGTCAGTCCTGTGCTGTTGGAGCATCTCCCACAGCTGGAACATCCGAAGCAGGTAGCCCTCCGTGTTGTAAACTGCTCATGCAGCAGGACTGAGAAAAAGGCATCTCGTGGTCACCGGCTGTTACCAACTACAGGAAAATGAAAATACAGCATCTCTGCACCTGTTCACCTGATGGTGAAGGAAGGAAAAGCCATTACCGAGTGACAGGAGACAAAAAACCAAAACCCACTTCAGCAACTCATCCAAGCACTGGTGATTAATCTCACACTCCCACAGCCTGATGCACATTAACCAGATAATTAATAATTTCTTTAGGGACTCCAGCTCGGCAACTGTTTTATCAACCTGCACAGTGTTAGGAGAGCGATGCTGCATTTGTGATCAAACTGCTGGAACTACAGAAATGTTCTACAGGAACAGTAAAAGCTCCAGCGCAATCTGTGAGCCCAGTTTTAACAAGCAACTATTAACATGTGCAGAAATCAAGGCTGCTCCTTCATCAGTGCAATCACCAGGCTCAAAATCTGAGCAAGATCAGCATAAGAAGAATAATTAACAGCAATGTCCAACTCCCATCCAGCCCCCATTTCTTCCCAACAGAAGTCCTTTTCAGTATTATATTTTTAAATGCTTTTTGCCTGATGCAGTAACATATGTCCCATCATGTACTTCATAATTCTTCATATAGATAATAAATTCTTTACTGTAACACCAAAAAAAGATAAATATTAAATACATACATATGTGTGTGTATATATATATAACTGTCATGAGATGCTCAAATTCAATTAGCCAAAGGCTTTCAAGTAATTCAGTGAGAAACATGGCAACACTTAGCATAGCTCTTGCTGGCAAATTTTTTCCATCCTCTGTGCACTTACACTCCACATTCAAGGACAGAGTTGTACAGGATCAGAAACACAATACTGAAGCACTGGCACCACATTATCTCCCTCAGCACTTAAAATGGACTGCTGAGAAAAATCATGGTAAGTATTCCTTCAGATATTAAACTCTCCAGCGTAAGACAGATGTCAGTATCAGGTGATTAATAATGACTGATAATTAATAAATCACATCCACAGAGAGTGATGGGGTATTATTTCTTTCAGCCTTTGAAAAGGAGAACTACACTTGCAGTTCTGCCTAAATAATTTTATCTTTCCAGATGAACAATCTTGTGTAATTGCTGCTAGAAAGAAAATACTCCTTTTACACAATAAGCTGCAAAATAATAAGTTATGTGGACTGCTTTTCTACTGATAGTTCATTGTTATCATTGCTGTGCAGGTAAGGAAACAGAAGCACATTGTGAGCGCCTTAAAGCCCCCCACTACAGAGTGGGTTCCTAAAAGTCTCAACTAGTCCTTTCATCACACAGCCATTCTTCTACCTTGAGAGAAAGCTGCAGCTTCTGGTTACAGCTCACAGTACCTGCCTTTTAAAAGACATTCTGCTCTTAGGACTCCAGTCCTGGAAAAATTCCCACACAGAGCTCCAGTGAAAGCCACATACATCTACCCATGCAAATGTAACTGCAGGATTGGGCACTTATCTCTATGCGCATTCTCCAAAATAACACATTTTCTCCAAAGGCTAAGTTCAGTAATAAAGAAAGCATTTTCTTTTAGTACATAGCATGGGTTAATTTATGTTTTCCTTTCATTTAATGTTAACTGAATGACGTAATGTAGCAAGTTTTCAATCACCTACTTTAGTATTTTTATGACTGCTCACCATATTATTTGAGCCCCTTCATTTTCATAGTGTCAGTTGCCATTATTCCATTAAATTAAATCCTTTTACAAGCATCTTTCTATAAACACGCACTAGAGATAACACAGCCACATGGTGAGGATTCACCGGCTACAGTAAGCAGATTACACCTGTCTTGATTTTCGATGTAGCTGTCGTCAGAGTATATTCTCCCATCAAACTGCATGCAGATCTCCTCATTAAAGCTACAGGGGAGAATAATTACAGACGAGCACATTGCAGTTAACCAATTGGTCTTGCATACGTAATGGCCTAGGAAAGAAAAACTGCATCCTCCAACAGCTGGGAAAAATCTTTATATTGTTATTAGTATTATTATAAAATAGCCAACATTTTAAACTATCCAATAACTTGCCTCCTGTATGCAAAGCAGACAGATAGAGGTGATCGGGTCAGAAAAAGGGCTTAGACTTCCAATCCATAAATATAATTATTTCTCCCTCTGCAAACACTCCATTCCCCAACCTTCTGTTCTACAGCAAAATCCCCTCCTCATGAGAAACTGTGCGAGTAAGCCTTGAAAGCAAATGGGTGGTTTTCTACATCACCTAAGCTCTGCCACTGAGTGCTAAACATCACATTCCCCCCCCACCTCACTCCTTGTTGAGCAAATGGTGAGATGGTCAGGTCCCCACTGTCCTTCTCCCACCCTCTAGGGGAGAGGGGCAAACCTGTTTTGATTTGGATACCATTTGCATTCCAAGATCCCAATAGTTGGGACCCTCAGCTACACTCAGCAGCCAAACCCATCACTTTTCAGGCATCATTATTCAACGCCAGATCTTACCCCTCACACAACAGATGACATATGAGAAACAATGCACAACCATGGGAAAAGCCAAATTCTTTAGATAAAACAAACTGAAGTTAGCTTTGCTAACTTTTCTTGCTAGCCAAGAAGCAAAACATCCAAAGCACATAATCTGGGGCCCAAGACGGCATCCTGGCATGCTCTCTTACTCTGTTAAGCCAGAAGCTAAGAGCTGATCCACTTCAGTGACAAGAAAAAGTGCTGCTGGACCGGTCCCACATATTCTGGTTCTCCCATAATATTTTCACACAGTGAAAGACTCCGAATGAGAGGCTTCTCTACAAAAAGCCCAAACACCACCTGGAAAATCCAGTTCTGAACAGCCACGCACACAAGCCACCACAGCATGTAGAGGAACACTTACCATGTAAACACACCTAATTGTTAGTGGTGTTAAAATTGCTGAGTGAAATTGCTCCTTGAAATAGCTTTCAGCACCAGCACTGTGAATGACTTGCTGCTGCACTTTACCCAGCTACACCTCCCCAGTAAACTGGCACAGTTCAGGCTTCCTTCCAGTCCCCACCAGCTCATTGCTTGCAACGGGACACACCTCCAACCAAAGCTGAGTGGAAAACCAAGCAGAGCCTGCTCAGCCCACTGCCAAGTCATTCCTATGGATTGGCAAAGCTTTGGGTTTCTCTCAAACAACTCCCCACCTGCAAGGCTGCAGAGCAATGCAGCATCACATACTCAGGGGTTAATTGGCTGCAGGCTAAAAGAGGTCACTCGGTCTGACCTCCTGTGCAAACACTGACCATTAACTTTCACCTATTTAAATGCTGCTTTGCACTCAGTAACTCCAGCATTTTTTGTTTAATTACCTACAGTTTGGGTAGAAATAATTCGTGGGCTCCTCACCCACTGCTTTACCTTCCCCAGGAAAACACACAAATCCCCAAACAACCTCCAAAATGGAAGAAAAATCTGAAAATCAGTATAAACTTTGTCTTTGCTGCAAGTCTGATTTTGCAAACTAGTTCCTCCAGCTGCAGGGTCCCACTGGGGGCAGAAACCAACCCTGGGGTGACCACCAGCAGGGGTGTCCTCTACCAGGAGCTTGGCAGCAAAGCTCAGCGCTGACAACACATGGACCCAAGGGTACCTTGTTCTTGCCTTTCCTCTGCAAAGAGGAGCCTCCAGGGGCTCAATTCAACCCCCATTTCAACTCCCCCACAGCATGGTCTTACAGCAGAGAGGTCAAAGATAGTTTTGCCATCAATTGCCACAGCAGCAGAGTTTAGCTCTTTGGGAAAATTTTCCTTGACTTCACTAGTTCTAAACCAAAATATTAATCAACTACAGCACATGAGCTAATCTGGTTCATAATAAAATATAAACACTTACAGAAACTGTGCTTTTAAAGTATAAGAGGTCCATAAAAGTCTTCTCTCACTACTGTCCCAGCATATTCAAATCATCCATTTAAAAGTACTTGGAAACAAAGCAATCCTTAATGAATTATCGGAATATATATCCCATGATTTCTGGGGAGAACTGTGTGTACAGTGTGTCTTTACAAGTAATTTTAAATCCACTTTTCTGTTCTTACTAGAAAAAAAGGTCAGGCTGGCAAAAAGAGAGAAAACAGGTATAAGACTACTACTGACTAAATTGTAATATGCAGGATTTGCTGGAATTTGCCAGATTAGGAACCTGGTGCTCCTGAATGGAAAGGGAAAGGTGAACCATACCCACCACAGACAAAGGCAACAAAGGGAAAGGGGAGGGAAAAAAAATACTGTAGCAGTTGAGTGGAGAAACCTGTCACAGATATTTCAGTAGATCAGGACTCTGACTATGTATCAGAGAGGAAAAGCCCTGATCAAGTCACATGCCCTTTACTATAGAAGATAAGATCAAAAGCTTTCAAAGGAAACCGATGGTGACAGTCTCTTCATTTGTATGCAGTGTGACAGACCAGATCCAAACTGTTGGCTACTTTTTGAACCATTTGTCAGGGGAGAGAAATGATTATTTTCTTTTATATCTTACTTTTAAGAACTCTTAGTCATCTGGGGGTTCTTCCCCCCCCGCTCCCCTTCCCCACTCTGTGCCCCACCAACCCTCTGTTTTATTTTTCAGCCAGGATTCAAACGTTCACCTTTGATGTAGTATTTCTGCTGCACATCAGAATAGCTATGCCAAGCTTCAGAAAAGCAATTGAATACAGAGAATGAAAAGGATAGCATCACTTCAAACATGAACTTTTAATAAAATCATCCTTAAGAAATGTCCCTGGTGATGATTATTTTACTTTTCTTTTGCCCTGCATCTTTCTTTTTCACTCTTCCCATGTGTTTGCTGTAATTCAAATTATTGCCAGCCTAGTGGCTGTAGTTGACTCTGAGCCTTCAACTACATTCAAGCAGAAGTATTTTCCCGTTTCTCATTGTTTCTGTCAAGAAAAGTGTTAAATATAGCACAAAAATAAATGACTGTGGAAGATCATAACTTGCTTGTGTAGATAATAGACTGTATAACAGCCAAATAAAACAAATGAGGGACTTCTGACTAGCTCAGCTTCTCCATGGCCAAGACCTGACAGATTTCAGCACAGTGTTCCCTGTTGGCATGTGAAATCTGCCCTTGCTCTTGTTATAGTTGATAGTGCACTTCCTCCAGATCAGCCCTTCTTCCCAAAAAGTACCAAAAGCCTTGTCAAAGTTCATCTGTGCTAAGGGAAAGCACTCAGTATTCATGAGCCAGTGATACAATTAAAGTAATAATATTCTCCCAGAAGCATTGTGAAACATTGAGAAACTGCAGTAGTTGCAGCCATGTAAGTATCTGAGGCCATGACAGCCAGACATCAAAAAATATGCTGCAGTCTCCTGGGTGGAGGAAGAGGTACTCAAATCATGGGAAAGCGACACAACACTCACCTCCAGCTCTGGTACAGCCCAATAGATACAATTTTAAAGTTGTGTTATTTGGTTTTAAATGTGAAAAAACCACCTTATTTTGCATGCTTTAAACTCATATAAATCTTTGTGAGTCCTGGAATCATGCTAATAAGTGATGCTGGATTTAAAGGCTCAAGTTTAAGTCCCTTTCAATACAGAAAGGGAAGAAAACAGCTCTTCCAATAATGTTTTTCTCAGACAGCCCAAATATTTTTGGAGCAAATTGTTCAGAAATACACAGCTAATGTGTATGAGTCTATTAAGAGTTTACATAGATATTTACAGGGGAATTACTGCAATACATAGGTTTAGAGTCACTTAGAAAGTATTCAAAAGCATATGACAATGCCTGAAGTGCCCCAAGCTGCTGTCAGAAACTCCTGTCAGTGAAGTGTTTTCCCATAATATCACCTGCTTTCTATCCATCCACACAGCCCAGATCTTCCTCAGGGTTGCAATAACAACCTTTGAAGGGCAGTGAGAGGAAGAAAGCTGCATCTTCCCACCAGGTCCACTCAGCCATTCCTGCAGGGCTCCTGCTTCAGCCCTGCAGCTGCAATCCATGTGCATCTCCTCCTCTCAGACAGAGTAGCACACAGAGGAAAGAAAGCATGCCCCCGGTGTCCCTTCTACCATGCTGAAGCCTTGCATTTCATTTCTCTATGTTCCTGAAGCAACACAAATCCCACATAAGGCAGAATAACTATAGCGTGACACAGCACTCACATCTCTCACCTGCGCTGACAGGACCATTGCATCAGCAAGCACTTTAAGAAGTGGTTATCCTCCTAGTTCCCCACTCCATTAAATTCCAACTCTGAATTTCAAAAGCTGCTATTAACAGACAAAAGCACTGGGGAAAATCCCTCCCCTAGATACACAAACCCATACAGTTTCATATGGCTTGCAAGTGGCCTTAAGAGTTTGTCTTCACCCTGCCCGTACAGCACTGTCTGGCTGTGCAATGAGATTTCAGTTCGATAAAGCCCTGCAGCAAGTATCCTGGTTGCAAAACATCTGCATAATTTGTATTGTAATCCACATTATCATGCATGTCCCTGCCAGCACATCAGGTGCCCGCTGAGTGCAACCCTGGGACACACCAAATCAATACAAGAGTGAAACAGTAGGAGAAATATAATGAAAAACCAAACCCAGGCATTATGGATTATTATGATTTGAAGTTATTAATACATGCATAAGGGATACAAACCCTAAACAACAAGGTGGGGAGATCCTACAGGCAAAGTATCACACAACAGCATTCTTGTCATCCACCTTCTGACACCAAGCTTAAATAGACAAGTTACTCAAGAGGCGCTTTCAACAGAGAGGGAAAACATGGAAAGAAATCACTTTTCCAAGGGTTCTCAAGAGTTAAAGCCTGGGGAAGGTGGCCTCTTGAAGCAGCTACTGACCTGCATTAGGAGTCTGACAAATATAGGCAGGTCTTCTCATACACTCAGCAGGCAGCCCAGGCTTCAGTAGTCTGAAGTGCTAGTTCACTTGAACACAGTGTTGCAAGTAACAAAAATTCATCTGCTTGCTGCAACTGTCCCTGCTACAGGAACAACAACTTCCAGAAACAGATGGGCTTTCAGGTATCTTTAACTGAGTCAGTTCAGGGTCAGGTCCCTTCCAGGTGAGGCTTATCCCCCCCACCCTTCCCCAGGTAGTAAGCACATCAGTGCTTTCCTCCTCCCTATTTGAGGTGCTGGATTGACTTGTGGGTGCAGCCAAAGAGTTGAGTGGTTAAAGTGATGACTGAAACTGGAACAGACTGGATATGTGTTCCCCCATGGGAACGCGGGGGTGGTGGGTAGCTCATTTTGTACCTTTTGGTAAAGCCTTCAGTAGGTTTTCTCCCCTGTGTAGGTGTTGTGTGTTTGTTTAATCACAAGGTGATGGAACAATTAAGAAGTGCTCAATACCGTTCTCCCATCCATGCAGTGTAACACCTTAGTCATCAAGTCGCCTTATTGTGTTGCTCAATACTTTCTATAAGAGTAGGAATATGAGAGTATGTCCAAAGATAGCAATGAACACACAAGGTAATTATTTTTAAGTTTGCTAATCACAATCAATAGTTTCTTAGCAAAACTGATGAGCTGGAGTTGGCTCCTGTTTTTAACCAATAAGGTATGCAGTCAAGACTTGAATTACACCATTGGGTAAGTCTCCAAACTCCTAATGACTGCCAGCCAAGAGAAGGATGGATCCATGATGGGTTTTACTCCCTTCCTGAGCATAATATCAAAGTATTTTTTCCACACACAGTAAAGCCAGAAGTGGATTGCAACTGTTGCACAACTTGAAAACACAAAATAAGAATCTAACTCCATACATCAAAAAGGAGTTACACAATTCTAAGAAAGCCTGAGGATATTTGCTTGATTAATTTGAAGGGCTTTAGCTGTCATGTAAAAGATAAACTCCTTGCAAAACAGTGCCATGTGCCTTCCAGCTATGTACAGTTAGGGACAGATGAAGACAAAGTTGAAGACTAGTTAGAAAGCTCACTCCCTCTTCCCTCTTGCAGTAGGATTTCTCCTTAAAGTAATATTATGTTTTGCTGTCCCTTGATTTTTCTATTTTCAAAAGCCCTAACTTTCTGTGTTTCTGCTAGGAAACACCTCCATTCCCTGCCACTATCAGGAAGGTGTTTTTTGCCCCTGCAACAGAGCCTAAAGTTGTTCCCAACATTCAGTATTGCAGTGATAATTCCCTCTAGGAAGAGAGAACAAGCTTTCATTTGTTTTGCTTCTTCTATCCGCTGATAAAAAGCAACAGTGAATCCAAAGGAGTAGTACAATACCATCAACTGTAATTGTTGCCTCTCACAATAAATGTGAAGGGGATCGGGAGACACACCCACCTTTGATTATATGGGATAATATCAGGGATAAAAGATGTCAGCAAGGACAAGTAATTACTTTTATCAGCTTACAAATACTAAGGTAAGAGAGACCAGCATTGGCCCTCCATTCATCAGCTGGATGGAATTACAGCGGTTTGGAGGTTGCATAATTACACAAGCAATTCACACTCCATTTTCCTCTTGTAGTTCTTCTAGTTTTGGACATTTTCAGTTTTGTTTCTGATGTCTGCTGCTGGATGAAAATGCCTAAGCCATGAAGGTCTCCATGGGGATATCTGGTTGGGCTGGCACCTCTTGAAGAGGAACTGCAGGTCAGTAATGGAAGGGAAGCAGCTTGGTAATGTCACTATCTCCAAACATCTAACGTGGCCAGTGCTGTCTGCACTAGAAAGAGTGACATTGCTGCATATGACACAGGTTTTTGAAGTCTCCCCCCACCATTATATGCAGTGGCACTGTTTATTAAAGATAACTAATGCCCTAAGTCTTTATTTACTTCTGTTTATTGCTATTTTAGCAAGAGTCATCAGAAAGCAGCTATGCTTCTGGTCCACCAGGGTTCTTTAATCACTGTTAGTAGGTAAAATCATGTGTGACAACTAATCCAAAAAGCAGATTATATTTATTTTGGCTACAGTGGCTTGCAATTCGTTAAAATCAACAAAGCCTTTTCATTAGCCCCCTGCTGATATCCTGAAAGCAGACATTTCAAGGGTCTCAAAGCACAGAGCTACACATATGCAGCAAAGCCAGGGCTGACAGACTTACTGTTGCCATACTTACCATAAAATCTTACTAAAACAACCACAAACTTCTTATTTCATTTCATAAGAGGGTTTAATTTATAACCCCAAATTCTAAAATCACGATTTTAGAGTTGGGATTTCTTAAATTTCAAAAAGTGTAAGTGAATCAACAGTACAACTACCAGTGAAATATTTGCTCAGGTTTTTTGTGTTGTAAAAAAGCTGTTGTAACACTGCAAGGAGCGAGATTAGAGATTCAGCAAGTCTAAATATTAGCCTACATGCTTGCTGAGCTGTCTGTATTCTAGAACCACATTTGAATAATTGAATTTCTAGTCAACAGTGTGATCTTGCAACTCTTACTCTCTGTGATTTCATGATTTCTGGCCATAATCTCCTAGTGACGCTGCCTCAGACCCACAGTCATGAATATATATGATAGGAATCTCAGCATGTCAAAGAAAATCCAAACAAAGTTACCTGGTGTCCTATCCCTTCACCAGCCTCTCTGCTCTTCAGACACACCGGGAAGTTCTCAAACCAAGAAGCAGCCTTAGCTTAACCACCAAGGGCCAGCATCCATCCAAAATAGGAAATGAATGCATATATTGATTCTATATGTATAAAAAACCCCACTGATTTACATGAACCATGTGTTTTCTTTTTCTCTTTCTGTATGAATTCACAGAGTAACACACACCTTTTTTGGTCATTGCCCTCACACATCCCATCTTGGGAAAGTGGCTTAAACAACACCCTCGTCACTGTGAAGAAAGGCACTCCTAACTTGCATCCTAACAGGCAGATACGCTTATTTCCTATGTCAACATACTTATTTCCCACGTCACAGCTAGATGTGGGTGTGCATCTGCTTTGCAAATTTCCATATCTACTGCTGAAATGGAGCTCTTTTTTTGCCCCAAGCACAACCTTGAATTTGTGAAGGCCCATTATTAGACACCAATTCACACCAGGCTTTTCCAAATATGCAGATCTCCAGCAGTTTAAAGGGAAGCCAAGAGCAGTCCTTTAGTGAGAGAACTACTTTTAAATGGTGCTCAAGAGACAAGAGGGTCACTTCATCATCTCCTGCTGGGTCACTGTCCTGCAGCCCCTCGGAGGTCATACCATGAGCACAACAGCTCTCTGATAAAGCAGAGAATAAAATCCAGCCTGGAAGGGAAACCAAGATACCAAGTTTTACTTCAATGGCTAATCAGTTTTGTCCACAGGGAAAACTGAGTCCTATCTGATATACGAGTTATCTTTTTGGCTCTCCATAATTAAAACTATTGTTGCCATGGCAATACAAAGGCTGGTAAAATATACCCAAGGCTAATATCATGCCTCTTTGGTGATACAATTCATCATCCCTGTCTGGTTTGTGCCAGGATGGAACAAAACGTGACTCAGGGTAATAACTGACCTGACAAGGCATAGGAATCAGATGCTTTGTGCACTGTAAGACCACTTTCTCAGGCTCCCTAACATGACCACTAATCCTGTTAAAGTCAATAGCAGTTTTAAAGACAATTTCAAAGAGAACAGTCCTGATCATACACTACTAAATTCCTCAAAGCACCATAAAGAAAGAAACAGAAAATACATGGAGAATGGTAAAGCCGAGTAACAACCAATCAAAAGGACCAACACATGTATTCTTAAAATTAGATACAAAATTAAAATGCAAAAGCCTGATTATAGCTTCAATACCACAAATACCCACAGTTTAGGTGGCAATTTTTTACTCATTTGAAACTGATCTCTACTGAGCATGTTACAATCAAGCAGGTATTGCAGGTCACCCAGTGACCTCTGAACAGCAAAAAAGTCATCTGCTGCATAGGAGATATCATAAAACATATCTCTTTCTCTATGGATACACACCTATATATGCAAAACATACATAGACACACCAACTATTTTAGGAGTTTTGTGGGTTGCAATCCAGTCATTTCTTCCTCGTGTGGAAATCTCTAATAGGATTGATTCCTCAGGTGCACAAGATGCAACTACTAATATTTTAATAGCCGCATGGGAATATCTGCTACAACAAAAAGGTGAGTTGCAGAGATTTAATTTAAGTAAAAATCCCACTGATGCCAATGTCCATTGGTACCAGCCAGTTTTGCTTCCTTCTGCAATAGAAAGCTTCATATATGGGCCAAGAACAAACCAAGAAAGATGGCTGTGGGCTGAAAGGCGGGTGGCAAGTGCCAGAGAAGAGATCCAGGAGATCCACCAAAGCAAGGAGGCAGGCACTTATTATTTCACCTGGACTTCCATGGCTCTTGTACTGCTGCAAAGCCAAGTACCTTTTATTGTACAAACCTCAGCGTTGCCATGTAGCTACTGAAAGATAAATTATAGATGAAGGGACCAATAATGGAAGATCTCTGGGACCATCAGCGTTAAACAGCAACTGAGAGTAGGGGGTATGGCACAGGAAAGTTCAGCAGTGGTATCTAGGGAGAGGGACCAGAAAGACCTCATTCAGAGAAGCGACACCACATGGAGACACCACATGGAGAGCCTTTTCCCAGAGAGCAGCAAAAGAAATCTGGGCAGTTCCCTGAGGAACAGATCCATCACCAAAGTCTGAACAGGGTAGTCCAGAGGTTGCCTTACAGGCAGAGGGTGACCAGGGTTGTGGTGGTGTAGATGTATATATCACAGCTATATAAAAAAAAGTAAACTCTAATGCTTTACCTCCCCACTGCTCTCCCCAAAAGAAAGAAGAGGAAAGAAGCAGTCATAATAGCAGTTGGACACATCGTTTTATATGATCCTGGAGGGAGCTCAGACACTCCAGTTATTAGCGCATGACAAAACACACGTAAGGTTATGATAAAAAGAAGGGAAGGAAGAACTAATGGGCCAGAAGAAGAACAATAAACTGGCAGATGGGAGGTCCCAGCTCAAGAAGAATTTGAAGTAATGGAGAGATATATTCTTGGAAGAGGAAGGGTACATCAGGTAGCTGACATATTGAGTTTCCAGGAAAGAGGGTAGAGTATTAATGACAGTGCAGCTGATGGTTTCAGCAGCTACCAACAAAATGATTTGCCTTTCTTTTCAGCCAAAGAGGTGACAGTGTGGGTATGGCAGCTGATTTACATACATCATCATAACTTCCAAAGGAGTATCAGGTTTCTTTACAAGGACTTGTAGTACCAGCTTTGCAAATCAGTGTCAATGTCTAACAGAGCCGCTGGAGACAAAGAGGAAGATTCAGAGGGGCACTGAGATGGCTAAACCAGGGCCTAACCTGACTTTAATTGCCTAACTAAAAAAAAGATTCCAAAAACCCCTGCTTCAGAAACTGTAAATGCATGAGGCTAACATTCACAACCATAAAGACCACTGGAAATCAATTCTGGCTACTCTGGCAGCCACATGCCTGTCTCCTCCCTAAACTCCACCATGACACAGATACAGGTCTCTAAACACTGCCTGTGTTGTGAAGGGGCCCAGTCCCCAAGGTGAGCTTGGGCTACTCCTAACATGCAGTAACAGTACCCTCTCTTCTCATCCCTGTTTTTTCCTGGTGACTCTGTACTATAAAATACGTAAGTTCTGCCATAACGGCGCTGTGCAAGGCATCTGCATCTGGCTGTTGCAAACTGGCTGCTCACACCCCTATCTTTGCTTTGACTCAGTCACATCAAAAAAATGTGTGTTTTTATGGATTACAACACAATAAACTGGAAATGCTTAACATGCCCAAAGTGACAGCAGAATATTTTGACACAAAGTTTAATTTCAGTTTGGATGACAAATACAAATACAAAAGCATATACAGAATCGGGCCTTAACTGTATGAAAACCTGTGAGGCACAAAGAACAGGCACCAAAAAAGCTACAGAACTGGCTTCCAACCATAAGACAGGTTTAGTAATATATCAAGGCTTGATACCCTTGATAACAAACAGCTGGGGGACTAGCATGGTGTTTGATATTATTTCCGGTCTGACTTTAATATGTTCCCACCATTTGCAGATGCCCCATCTATTTCTACCATCTTTTACGGCATCTAGATTTTGCTACAACAAAAATTCAGGTTGGGGATTTTTGCCAGTAACACGCTGATGTTGCTCAGAGCAGCATTAAAATACTATCATGCTGTTAAATAAAGCAACCTATTTTCTCTACTAGCACATATTGTACTTTAGTTTTGCCCTTATATCTACCAAATTGCTGTTTCTTGCAACATTTCCTTTTGAAGGTAGTTTGCCAATCTCCAAACCAATGCTATTTGCACCAAATGAAAGAGGGCTTTGTAAAGGAGTGCAAGAAAAGCAGAAGCAGGTCCTCTGTGCAAAAGCCTTTTTATATTTCAAAAATAGTACTCAAAAAAAAAAAAGCAGTAAGAAAAAATAGGGAGTTGTATTTCTTCTTTACTTTTAAGCAGGACTCCCACCTCCCATAAGGTGGCCCATGAGATATTGGCATATGTGTTAATATAAAACAGGTTTTGTAGAGTAAGTAGCACTGGCGTATATACCCCACAGACACATATGGTCCTAAACCTGCTGACATAACAACTAATGCATTTAACACATTTTCCCCCTTTGCCCCTTTCCCTTTTCTAAGCTTCTTTTGGAAATCTCTCTCCCCTCGCCTCTCCTCTGTCAACTATCTGATTTGGGGCATTTCCATCTGCAGTTCTTTAAAAGGAACAGTCTGTGATGGAGACAACAAGACCCAAAAGGAGCCAGTACAGTCAAATGTGAACACAAGCATTCCAGCTAGGGCACTCCTAGGACAATAAATAAATAAGCTAGAGAAATAAAAAAAACCTTACAAAAAGCAACCAAACTACAAGAAACCAGTCTCATCGATTAGCTGATTAGCTTGCCAGTGAGTGATTAGTCAGAAAGACTGGAATTAGTCAGCGCAGCCCTGCCTCCCATGAATAAAACGTGGGGAGGACACCCTTTTTCAGCCTCAGTGACAGATGATATCTGTTTTCTCCTGCAAGTTTGAATTTAAGAGCCACTGAAGCTCAGCAAGAGTATATTCTGGCTCAAATGAGCTGAAAATTGCATTCAATTTGAATTTCAAAACCAGAGGATAAGGAAGAATAGGGGGGAGAGGGAAGGAGGGAGCTCAGCAGGACACATCAAGCCAGGTCCCTCTTGCAGCAGGTCCAGCTCCACCCAGACAGGCTGCAGAGCTCAAACCTATGACATGATGCAAAGGAAAGAGCATTGCTGGACAACAGCCCAGTCAGAGTTTAAAAATAAACATTTCGCTGTCAGGATCAAAGCAGACTCTGCTTTTATGTATATTACAAGCTATATGTTCAGAAGAAAAAGATTCTTGAGGATACTTGAGGAGAGGAAGGCAGTCAGAAGGTAGGACTGGCCAGAGGGAGGGGGGATGTCAAGTTTTCCCACTGGAAAACCCTCAGTAAAACAGACTAATCTGCAAGTACCTGCCATTCCCTTGAACAGAACTGAATGTATGCACTGACCTTTCCTAATGAACGTAAGGTTCACTTAGGGTTACATTTTTTAGTGTGGGGTAACATTTAATTTATTTCTTCGTGGGTGAGGGGATTATTTCCCCTTCCCTTTGTGCATTAAATTTACAGTTATATCTGATGACACTGGGAGAAACGGAGTTACACCTGCAACCCAAATATATCCTGTAATTTGATGGCATGATAGCAGTTGGTCTTTTTAGTGCAACTGATAATGTCCAATATCCAATACAATAATGATAACATACCAAACCATGAGATTCTTCAGCAAATTTTTAAACAACTTCAGTGTTCAATTTGACCCAAGGGTCTGGAGTAGCAATAAAATAATTACAATTAATCATGAGTAATAATTAATCATTTTCAGATTAAAATATATCCATTTATACATTCAGGATCAGCATTTTCTATGTACCCTGGAGAGGTTTTTAGCTTCCCTTCCTAAACAGAATGCTTGTAATAGCATTTCATAACTGGAGAGTCCATCCATCAGAGAAACTGGTTTTACTTTGTCTCATGATATTTGCTATAAAGCATTACATTCATGGGTAGAAGGGTCCTTACTACACCCAATAACATACCCTTTGATGCAGTTTATATTTCAAAGCCTGATTATATTGTTCCTTTTTTTTCAACTAAGTGGTATATTCATTGATAAATCAGTAAATTATCAGCTTTATACATGTATGTGATGTGACTCAAGATGCAACCCCAAAAGAAAACATAAAGTGAGGACAATTTTCCTGGCCATTGCATCTAATAAAAGCTCCCAGGCAACAGAGTTAAGCACACACTAATAGATATACTTCAGTGTGCTATGCTTTCAGCAAGTCTTTGATTTCTCTCTATGGCAAAAGACTAACGTGCAAAATGAGCTAGTGTGCTGGTTTTAAGGTTTTCCCATCACCAAAGTACTTTTTTACCTGTTCTTTTGGCAAAAAGACACAACTGAAACACCCTCTAAAGTGTGCTTGCAAACTGCACCACAAAGAGGAAAAGTTTCCAAATATTGCAGTCTCTTGTATAAAAATGTGACTTGAAAAGCCTTGCACATCATTGTGCATCAATGTGCACCATATTGGTGTAAGGAACTACTCAGAGTACTGGGCACTTTGTAGATATCCAAATATGCAATTGTATGCCTTGCTTTGTTAAGCATTTTTTGGTATCATTGTTTCAAGTTTCATTTTTGCATTGTCCTCTTGATGCCTAGATTGTTATGCCTTAGAAACAACGAACTCCTGTCTCCACGTTGCCCCCTAAATGTTATGGTTTTGTTCATACAGACCCCAGAGGTCCATTACTGGAGGAGAAGAAGAGAAATAAACAGAAGTGGCTCCATCATTCCATTCCTCAAAGAAAGCTTTCTTTGTAAATCAGATTATCTGCCATTACACTCCTTACTTTACTGGAGATGATACTCATGTTATGGGAGGGAAATTAGGACAATAAATATGCAGAATATATGGCATGTTCCTGACAGATCAGTCTTCATACTGGAGCTTCTAGGTCTAACACTACTTATAATACACAATAAGAGTATTAGCTTGATGACAGCATCACAGTAAACAGTTCCATGGCTTCCAGAGCAGGGCCAAACCATGTTCAGTCTGCTCTGGTCTATCTGCACCTACTCATGGGGACATGCCCCTGATGGCACCCTGCTCTCCCAGCTGGAAAGGCCCTGCCTGATCCCACCATGCCTGCTGGAACTCAAACTGCTCCATGGCCTGAGCACCATCAGCAGGCAGCGAACACTGAGCAAGCGTGGGTGACACAAGTGTGGCATCAGAGGAAATACTTGACAATCTCTCCAAGGTATTGAACACTGGAGCAGTTCAGCTGAATGGCATGCATGCCTACGTAACACTGCAAGGTCAAGAAGACCTTATGTTATTTACTAGGTGAGTGTTGGTTTCATGCATTAAAATTTTGAGATGAACTGTAGGACTTGCCTGTTTGGGAAGAAGAAAATGCTCCCCAATTTTCTGAACAGGAATCAGCCCCTTCTCTAGTTGAGCATCACTTATGGAAGGCTGCAAAAGTAACCTTACAAAACTCCGAGATACCTTGCAAAGAAAACCTAATATAGAAGTCATCTTCCACAGATTGTTCTTGAGCCCTTTAGGTCACTGCTATCAAAACTGGGAAGGCATGAAGTCAGATGGACTACAAATCAGAATATGAATATAAAACTCACTAGATGAGAATTCCTCCGCTATTTTCTCCTATGCAGATTTTTACACCAAAAATGTCCTTACTGTGGCAATCTTAGCTGTAAAAACAGTAGAAAACGACCATGCTGCCTCTCCAAGGCCCTCCAAAAAAGGAGAAAAACATCAAAAATTATTGCTGGATTTTGTTGTTAATTGAGTTTGGTTTTGAATAATTTGAAGGGCAAATTATAAAGGGTGCATCTTTAAAAATGACATCACAGAGCCTTGGCAAATCCGTACTGTCCAGTGAAATGACTTACTCCATGGCAACAACGCTGCTGTCAGAGGCAGCATGAGAAAGCCTGCAAACAACCAACAAGATGGAAAACACTGATTCATGGGTACCCTGAGAAGACCACATCCCCAGCAAAGATGACACCATATATAAGCAAGTCTCCCCAATGCCTTTCTTGATACCTGTTCCAACCACAGGCTACTAAAGTCCACCCCTGGTTGTTACAGTGCAAGACTGCTGATTTATTAAGAGCTCTTAGCTCTATCAGACAGTTTACAATTACCAGCTTCTCCTTGTCTTAAATATAAATATATACATAAATGAAATCAGCGCTGCTAAGTGCTGGGTGTACCCAAGGCTTCAGTGATATCATCGAAGTGACTTGATGCCAGTCACACAGGCTGCAAAAATAAGTAAGGGTTGGAGGGGTGGAAGCAGGGTATTTACTCAATCAGTACCTATTTTTGAATTTCCTTCAAGCTGGCTTGGACCAAGAGCTATCAATTATTTAAAAGAAGTAACATGATGCTTCCTTTGTTGAGGTAAATCTGCAAGCAGACCCCATGAGAGAATAAAAAATGAATTAGGCAGAATTTATTAGTGCGCTTGAAGAAAACAGATTCAGCTATCAAAGCTGACTGTGGTTTTAAAAATAGCGTATTTCTGCCCATGAACAACAGTTTCTCCCTTACCCCACTAGATCCTCAATAATCCAACCTCTTCCTTCTCCTTATGCTTTGGATTTTTTTTCTTTTTGAAGAGGGCATAACACTGAAAGAGGCATCAATCATTCCTTAAACTTCTTCCTTATTTTCTGACTTGACTTGATGTATTGTCTTCATTTAAATTACAAATATACTAATCTAAAACACTGTTTACCAAGCAGCAAATTAAATGAAAGATGCAAGAAATTGCATCACTCACATTTTAAAAATGACTTTAGACTCAGGGACACATAAAAACAGCGAGACAGGATGATCTGCCTTGGTTGCTATACTTCAATCCTAGCAAATGAGATTCAATTCCTGTAGCTTGCTGCTCAAGACACTGCTAACCCCTAGTCAAACATATGCTGTATAAACCAGTATAAAACCTCTTCCTTGGCTGACTGTTTGTTGGGGTTTCTGTGATGCTCCGGGGACAACAGACCTGATAAGACCAAGGTCTCAGACCCTGTGTCTGCGCATGACAAGACAGAGTTCACACTGAAGACAGTCACTCCAGGGCGCGGGCAAAGGTTCCAGCTGCACTGGGGGCTGCTGCATGGACAGAAAGCTGATCTCAACCCAACTTACAAGTACTCATCTGCAGGAACCATAACAGCAAAGGTAATACACGCAGGACAAATAAAAAGCACTGCTTTATTCAAAGGTTTCTTACTCATCATTCACACCAGGGAAACAATGTATTTAGATCATTTTGGATGACCTTTCATGGTGTCCAGCAGCAGGAAACCCAAAACAAAATAAAGGTCATCACTTACTAGTTCCTGTGTTAGTGGGGCTTGATTAAAAGCACACCTAGTCCAAGAGCCAAATAAGTTTGATAAGAACTGTGAACATGACCTCAAGGAGTATTTTCTCATGTTAAAGAAATCAGTGGGACATTATTTAGCAACACAAGCCTGAAAGAAACTATAAACCTTTGGAAACAGAGGCCATTACTGGATGGATATGCTTGTGTTTCCTGGGGTTGGCATGGAGAAGAGACATTTTCACAGATACGGCCTAGCGTCAGGCATACCAACATGGATGCTGAAGGTCACTAGAAAAGCCAAGCATCCAAATACAGGCCTGTTGATCATCACTTTACCCCTTTACAACAAATAATATAAGTGGAATAAAACCAATGAGAAGTACTTAAATAATTCTATAACCACCTGAGCTCACAAACACCCCAGTGGCTTCTGATCTCAGATCAGATCCCAGAGGTCCCAGAGTACCTCTGTGGGCCTTTTGCTAACCCAAACATGATTATGCATCATATATCTAAATACAGTCACAAATTTGCCTTTGAATAAATACTTTAAAGGTAGCATCAAGTTTCACAATATTCTACTTTCATACATAGTTGTTTTCCTTTTAAGCTTCCACACCAGATACCCTTCTTAGGCAGAAGAAGAAAGGAAAAGACCAAGCTCAAATGAATGTGAAAGACAAGCTGACACCTGGAGGTGCCAAGGCAACATCATTCCACTTCTCTTCCTCACTTCTTCCTCTCTGGATGGTAATCACAAGATCCTGAATGCCAAACTTTGGAAAATATCCTTGCAGAGGTAGCATCTGCTCCCTTGGCACACTTCTTGAGCAGTTGTATTGGCAGCTTTTGGTTTGTCCAGGTCTATCATATGACAAGAGTGCAGATGGGTTGCCTTGGATGCTTTGTCTTCCTGAAATTTTTGTTTTATTGTTTTATTCTAAGGAAACATACATACAAATCTGTATGTGGAAGGTTAGATGTACACACGATTTTGCATCAGTGAGGGGCTTTTTCTAGCCCCTGTCTAGATCTTTTACTATCATTTAGCTTGGATTCCTGCAAGGGCCCTGACTTTGGCATCAAGCAGATTAGGCTCTTACTGTGTGGATCCGCATTTCAACCAGCTATTCTTCCACAAGCTATAACTTTTCCCATCTGTGTTGATCTTTCTTTGCAAATTAACGCCTGAGTCCTCAGAATATTAGACATGTAGGAAAGCTGCTCATTTCAAGCTGATTTCTGCTCCCACTGAAGTCAGTGGGAGTTTTGTCATTTGTTCATTATTCAGATGAATAAATAACAGAGCTAGGACACAGTTGCCCTACATGTTGGGACCAGACTTGATCTCTTACTTTGTTAGTTTTATGTTCCTGCCTTATCTCCCATAGTCACAAATCTGAATATACATGGTGGGTTTTTGAGCTGTAAAGAAAACTAGGGTTCAAATTAGCCAGGAAATCAGAAATTGCTACAGAAAGCAAGTAAAGGATCTTGGGGGAAAAGGAGGAGGAGGAGGCATCTAGTTAAACTAGAGAATAGAGAACAAAGAAGAAAAAAAGAAAATTTAATAACACATAAACTAGATAATCTGAAAAGCATATTTCTACCCCTTCTGAAAGATCTTGCTGCAAGAGTATTTGCTAGAATGTTTCATGACTGCAGTACTGAAACAGTTTTAAAAGGTATTTTAAACGCAATGTAAAGCAGAAGTACCTTACTCGAAAACCAGTTTGCATTCTTGGAGTGTTTTAATGTGCTCATCTGTTATTTCCTGGACAGATGAAGGCACAGAGCTATGGAACTGCAAGCTATCTTTCCGGTTATTGTAACATTCTGTTCAAACAAAGCATAAAGTACCAATTTATAGTCACCTTCTCAGGTAAAAGCTTGAGAAGGCCACCACCCACATTAGCAAGAGACACCAGACATTGGCTCTGGTGGACTGAAGTGAGAATTTCAGAATATAAAGTACTCAATTAGAATCCCAGCTATCAACAGCTAGAAACTATGAAAAATCATTAAGCCGATCACTCCACTGTCATTTTCACCCAGCATGCAGAAAAGGAACGATTGCTCTAACCTCTTCTTACCATGGCAGCTAACAATCTCCTTATAGATGTGTTGTTAGGAATGAGGCTTGATAAAACTGAATGGTTATCTAAAGCTCCTTTAAAACTTCTTAAAAAGAATGAAAGCAAGAAGTTTTAAAAGTTTTGGCAGAAGAAAGATGAGAGTGTGAACTTGATAGGATTCAGTGAGACTCTTGAGATCTGGGCACAACCACAGCATTGAGAGGAAAAACAAACCCACATTCGCTCCCAACCCTGATTTCACAGCTATTTTCTGGTCTTTGTGCTGGGTTGCTTGTGCTCACCTTCACTATCCTGCTCACATACAGCATCCCCCCCTCTGAATCATCCTCATTGTTCTTCAGCTGAAAACATGTTCTGACAGGAGCTGAAGAGCTTAGAAGTCAAGCACAAGAACTTAAGGAGGTCTTCAGACAGTGGATCCTCTCACCTTTCTTAATCTTAGAGGGGCCTATGCCTCTCAGGTCAACATCAGACATTCTAATCCTTCAATTCTAACTTAGCTCCAGTGAATAAATATGCTAAAGACAAAAACTTGTTTGAGAAAAATCATAAAGTCAGTTTGACATTAGTACTAAATAGTCTGTATAATTCGGCTTACATAAGTGGTAGCTTCTACTTTAGTTAAAGAGGACAGAATACCCTTTTAAAAGGGAATTCTGCAGCATGATAGCAATTATCCAAGTAAGAGTATTTTATTTGCAGCTCTAGTATTCATGCATCATAAACCTAGATAAACCTGTAATACTTACATGCTTCTAATATAAAAAATACACATGCACACATCCATATCATACACACATAAGAAACATATCCACCTCAGATAAAGTAGTTTATACTTCCAAAAAACTCTCATGAGGCCCACAGTAATCCAAAATATACAATGCTTATGTAAGGAATCATTCAAGGAAGCAATCATATTTAATTTACAAATGAGGAAAACAAGCCAGGGAATAAACTTGTCCATACTTGAACAGTGATTCTGTAGGATTGTTGAGAATAAAACCTGGAACTCTAAACCACAAAACATCACTCTTGCCACACTCAGCATGCGTAATAGAGCCTAAAATTGCATAAACCCTTTTATGCCACAAGCTGCAACTAAAAATGTCAGTGTGGAAGGCTGTGAGAATAATTCATTTTGCAGTTCAGCAGATAATTTTTTTAGAAGTTGCATGTTGGACAAACTGTTATGTGCAACCCTCAGAAAAAGTGTCCTTTTCAGACACGCAGTGCGTAGGGCTTTCTCTTGAGAAAGGAGCTCAAGACACCTGAGAAAGATAATTGGATTTGTGTTTCTGATGTCCTGAGCGGGTGCTTTGAGCTACTGCCTAGAATGAGTGAAGAGGTAATCGCCAACGTTTTAAAAGATCTAAGCTGTCAAATATTTTCTTAATTAAAAGTATGAAAAAATTTGTTAATACGTTCAAAATAGTCAAAATCAGGTTTTGATGAACTGATGATCTCCCTTGCTCCTCTTTAAACAATGCAGAGAAAGTTACACGCACAAAAGCCTGCCATCTGTTATTGCAAGAGGAGAGATGAAACCTTTAAGTGTCCCCCTCTCACAGACCCTTCAATCAAAGGAGGGTTTGAGGAAGTCAACAGTCCTGCTTGCAATTCCCAGATGTTTGAGATGTGAGAAGACCTCTAGTGAAAATACAGAAGACTGCAAAAAAGCAGAGAAGCAACAAAGTCAAGGACCATCCCCAACAACAGGTAACAGGTATTATGCCTGTTGTTCATTATTTTTATGCATGAAGTTAGCATCATTATAAATAATAGTAACATGTACCTAATAATAGATGCAAACATTGCTTTTTAAATTGGAATATTTGGGAATGCCACTAAATATTTAAACATTCTTTAGCACAAGGGAACCTCAACAATGAGAACTATGAAGTATTATTTGTACCCCCGGTATGTATAAACACACTGTCAACTCCCTGTGTTTTCATTTAGCATCAGAAACGGCTTCCCAGGGAGTTAGATGCTGCTCCAAGTTTCAACATCAATGTTACTATTTATAGCACTATAAACTACATTTTGAGTTATATTGGTAAAATTAAGCTTAGGTAGCACTTCTAGCTTTAATACCTTAATAGAGAAATATCGCTATAAATGTAGTTTACAATTTGAAACATAAATTCAGTTTTACTAATAAATCACCTTCTAGATTGCATGGAAACACCCTGCCAAACTATATTTTATGCAATACACAATGGAGCAATATGCAACAACATAGATGTATTTAAATTTCCCATTTTTACACTGTCACTCAAAAAACTTTCCTTCTTCCTTTTTTTTTTTTTTCCTGAGCTTATCGATCTCCCATGCTTGTGACAGCATTTCAGTCACTTCGCTGAGTCATTTTTAGCTTTTGCTTCTTTTTTTAAAAGCTAATTCAGGGCTCAAATGCTTCAATCAATTCAGTTTTTTCAATTAGAAAAGAAAGTTAAAAGAAAGCCCTAGGACCAACTTTTAGCCTCTAGGCATTTTGTTTGTGCTCTTTTAAAATATCAATAACTTCCTTTTACATAATAATATCCCTGATGTCTATAGTTAGAATTTTATTCACAGTAAGATGACTTCATTAATTTTTACCAAGAGGCACAGTGTGAATTTACCAAAGGCAAATTTACCAAAGGCAAATTTACATCAGGAAGCAACTTGTGCGGATAGGCAAGTAACTGCATCCTCACAGCCATGAACTTTGGCAACACCCTGTAGCAGCTCTGGAGAAAGGTATGAAATGCATGACCTTGTGCAACACTGCATGACACAGAAGGTATCCGAGACCCTTGTAAGAGCCAAAAAAGTCCATCATAGTCCCAGATTAAGACTGATGTCCACTATTTGAACAGATTAAGCCTTTTAAAAGGGTACTTCAACAAAGCCAGAGGCTGCTCCAATGCAAATCACTGCCAACAGAAATTAGAGAGGCGCTACGGGGGAGATTCACATCATTTGAATCCTACCTTGCTGTATAGACTGCAACTGAAAAATTCAGAACATCTAGCTCCCACCATAAGATCTTCTTTCAGGTGATTTGATTAGTCAATGGTTCGGTTGCATTTGAGTGATGCCTATCATATTGGGTTTAAAAAGACAAGCAGGGCCAGGCTGCTACAAAATTTTGCTGCAAGCATGCTTATGGGTTACATTGGATGAAGCCTGGATCCTAACATCCTCTTCTTGCACTTTAGACAGGTCACTTGGCTTCTCCTTATGTACTTTTGGCACCCTAGGGGGAAAGAAATTCAGATAACCTGATCTAGCTAATGAGAGAAAATTAAGACTAGCAGCTTGTGCTTCATTTCAGGCTTTTCTTCATCCACAGCATAGGATCATATTTAACCTGACTTAGCTACCTGTTTGTTTTGAGTGTAGATACACTGCACTTGAGTGTAGCCATTTGTAAAATAGGTATAAAAGAAGACGTAAGTTCAATGGAAATGTTTCTCAGCCATTAATTTACTCATGCAAGAAGAGTATTTGGAGAATTTGACAGAAGATACTAAAACATGCTTAAACCCCATTTTCTTAAATGTGATTTTTTTCTATTTCCCTTTTCTTTCTTTCCCTCAAATTTAAGCTATATACATATATATATTTTTAGGTCCATAATAGGCAGTCACTGCTAAAACAACTGGTGAGAGATAATCAGTAGACCTGAATAGTTGGGGTGATTGTCTGATTATTTAATCAAAACTGGGTTTAGGCACTTCATTAGGGTTTTAATGGCAAATGCCATCAAGCAATTAATTAGAAAAACCTGCAGACACTGGAAATCTTGTCCTGAAACACTTGCACCCTGTGCACACACATCCTTCTGATCACATGCCAAGAGGAAGCACAGGCTGTTGTGCTCTACATGCGGCTATGAGGAAGCTCAGCTTGGATCATTTGGGAACTGGTGGATCCCGTAACTAATTGCCAGTATTGCAAAGGATTGCACAGAGAATAAGCAGCAGTCACACCCAGCCATGACTCAATGTAAATATTCAGGTGATGAACCAGCAGTATGGTCATGGTCACGGATCTCAGAGTGGTTCTGAACAGTACCATCACATTTTCCTTTCTGTGGAGAGGCTGCTGTGATCTTTTAAATACCACAGAGACTTATTCTTAGTGCTAGCAATAAGATTTTTGTTAACCTTATTACTGCTACTTCTGTTATTGTAGTAGTAATGGAGACTTAAGCAGGCAGAATGAAGTAGATCATCACGTAAGACATTTTTTGCCCTTTTTTTTAACTGCTAAAGAGGAAAAATATAGTAATTCATTTCTGAACAGAGGCCAAATTGGGGTATTTTGTATGTGTTTATTTTATTTACTAGAAACTCATTTTGCTTCTTAAAATAGCCACAGAGAGCTGCATGAATACAAAGATAAAACAAGGCCGTTTGAAACAGGATCAGGCACTCAGGGTTTGCAGCCCCTAGTCCCAGAAATGACTGGGTCTCGCAATTCCCCACAACACTGAGATTTTGCATCGCCAATTCTCAGTGCAGGCATGAGTGCTTATTATCATAAACATATATTTTTAAGAACAATATAGAAGTGATGAATTGGCCACTTGCAGTTTTCTTGACAGCAAGGCGAAATGGTAGCTGTGGTGGCCAGGGGATATCCTGGTTCCTCCTTGCAGAAAGGTATTCAGCGCACGTAATAATTATTCATCTATCTCATTCACACTAAAGGCATCGGCAATGCAATTTTAGCCTGATAATCAAGACCATATGACAAAACCCAAGGCCATTAGGGACCAATTTCAAGTATTCTCTGCAAGACAATGATTTTCCAACTACACTTACATATGCTGAATACTTACTTCTGCACGACCGCACCTGCTCTCATTTATGTAAGCCTCCATCCTCTCCTCTTTTCTCTACCCCTCTTTTTTTGTAATGCAAAGAAGAAAAGTTTCAAAGGATTGCTGGATTCTTCCTAGGAACAGATTTGATTTATTTATATTTCCGGCTAGCCACACGCTGTGAGCAAATAAGAATCTGGCAAATGTAAAAGTTAGTTTGTGGTAATGTCAGATCAAATTCTACTCTCAGCAGACATTGTGGGGCTGCACTAATGTAAATGAGAGCAGGATTTGGCCCAACACTTTCATTCACTTCCTATACATATTCAAATTAAATGAATATTTTGGACAATCTCTTCCTCCCTCTACATATACATGCGTAACTCTGTCTCAGATTCCAATCTCGCTCACAATGGTGACTTCATGTGAGCTTTTTTCTGGATTTATGCTAGTGCTGCACACCTGAATGAGGTGCAAAGGGATGATTTGTTCAAGTAAAGCAAGCAGGATATGGCCCTTGGTCTCCAAGTCAGGTCTGCTCTACTATAACAACTTTGCCCCTTAACTACTTTTTACTTAATTCTGACTGTACCATTTCAGTATCTATGGCATCAAAATGCTGCCTATGAAAAGACTGCGGTGTCACTGTAAATCAGAGTCCCATAAGGTTAAAGGCTTCAGTTGCCAGAAGGGAAAAAATGCCAAAATTATTCTAAAATTATACAGAGTATAATTCAAAGACTCTAGCTCCTTTTAATTTTAATGCTCCTAAAGAAATGAATACACCTTCTAGCTTTTTTCAGATATAATCAAAATATTAAAAGCAATAATAAGGTCCATTATTACTGGTGTAACAACCTCTTCTGGCAGAAGTATAGGACCTATAAAATTAGTGAGTAAGGAGTAAAAAAGCCAAGACTGTATCAGGAAATGACCTGTAATAACACATCCTAGATCCTCATCCCGTAAACCTTTATTTGCATGAATGATCCTGTCTCACATAAGGAGTACTATGGACTTCAATGGGCAATTCGTACAAGTGAAAATTATTCATGAATTTGAATAAGAGACTACACGATCAGCTTCTAACCTCCTCTTCTCTGTCAGTGATCAATCTTCTTGCTACAACCTCTCCCCTTGAGATTTAAAATGTAAAAAATAAGAATATTCTGAAAACTGAAGTACAGTTGGATTTCTCAAAGCAAAGATTTGGTTTAATAACTCATTATTAGAATGAGAAGAAATACTCCTGAATCACGTCCTTGCTCATATGTATTCTAAAGCTGGTTTTTAATTGTATCCTATAACAATTTAGGGCAATGACATCAGAAAGATCAATGCAGCTGCATCCTAGTATTGAATTAATCTCCTAGTGCTTATTGGTGTCTTCTGGAAACTATAGTACTGAATCCAAAGAAGGAGAAGCTTGGCTTGCTAGAAATGCTCCTGACTTTTGATGGATAATTATCAAGGTGTCCAGCAAAAGCAACTATTTGATTTATGAAATACTTAGGTACTGGTATGTCCATCTTCTGTGCTGATCATGCATAATACCACCCAGGTCCAGGATCCTGGAATAACGTGAGAGCTGAGAAGCAAAGGAAACGTCAAGAAAAGGAACCCCATTGCTATTTTTCATGCCCTGTCTGAGTCTCCATAGACACACAAAAAACTCAATCATGTCTCAAAGCATCAAAACTCAGAACATCCTGAGGATGGTTACGGATGGGATCCGGTATTCCAAATTTCAAGGGCCTTACTGAAATGCCTAAAACAAAATTTATGTAGGCGGCATTTTTGCAGCATGTTTCATAGACACAATTTTCTACCTCCCAGCAAATACCAATATTGTTTAAACTTCATTTCAATGTCTTAATTCAATTGAACCCAGAGGTCATTGACACCACAGTAATTTCTATTTAAATCCATCCAGCCAAAAATAAACAAACAAAACCAAAACTGGAGCAGAATCTTCTCTGGAGATTATTCTCATTTTAAAAGAAATTACCCTGTCTGACTTTTTATAAGATAATTATTGCAATTGTTTTGCCTAATGAATATTGAGTATTATAATGCCATGCTATGCATCTTGAATGAGGAACAATTAACAGAGCTTTGTTCTCTTGACATCCCAGGACACAGCTGAAAGGAAAGTCTGGCCCTGAGGATTTGGTTTTTTTCCTGGCTAAACAATGTCTGAAACATAGCAGAGTTAGGACTCAAAGACACCACTCAACAATTCAAACCAGGGACACCCTGCTCATAGAGATTTTGGGAATAAATCTGGTGGTTTCACTCCTAACTGTTCCTACCAACCTGAAAGACACAGGCAAAAGCTTTCACTTCCAAAGACTTGTGGACTTGATCAGAAAACAAGCTTTACATATGTAATTTCCCAGCCTACAGTGGGATTACTTGAAGTTTATATGACTGCAAACAAGAGGAGATCAATTTGGAATATTTCAGTATTCAGTGAGGTAACACAATTGATCTTTCTCAGTTCCCATGTAGACTGCTGGGTCAGGGTTCTAATCTTAATCACACCGACATGCAGGAAGCAATGCCCTTCTCTTGCGCATAAGGATGTACCTGTAACAAATAGGAACATCCTACCTTATTCATCTTGTATCTCCATCCTTCAGAAACCTATCTCCTGCTTATGGCTGGAGACAGCCATTTGACCAAGTTACTAAAAAAGGTATTTTAAGAACTGAGAGCAATTGTGCCCAGAGACACCTACATACCACTCTTAGTGAGCCCAGATCTTGAGGTGGATTTGAGCATTAAAAGGGAAATAATCCATGGTATGAGGAAAACAGGAATTACAAATCTTCCTAAATTATGGAAAAGAGCAACATATGCTGTTTCCCTAAGTCATACACTGCAATGCATTCCTGGAAGAGATATGCTGCACTGGAGCAATGGACCGAAACCACCTGGGGACCGATTCTACCATACCCATGGACAGATCACAACACCAATTACCAGCAGAACTGAGGAGAATGGACCAATGCTGTGAAAATCAACATAACACCTTTCCACTGTAATCACCATTCTCTGAAGTTTGTTACAGCTAGGGACAAGAGTATCCCTCAGATACACCTCTAAAGTAAAAGCTCTTTGCTAGGTCACTGGCATATGGCTGGGGACACCATGCTGCTTTCTGATGGGAACGTTTATCTCCAGGTTTCCTACAGTGGAAAGTGGAATTCTCAGCCAGCAGCAGAGACAGTGGGCCTCTGAAACACATCCTCACAAATTTCACTGCTGGCTTTCCATTATGTGAATAATGTGATCTTTGGTTAACACGTGGACATGGACACATATCTCACCATAACAAAACTTATGACCACAGCACCTTTCAGATTCACTCTTTCTAGCCTAGAACATAACAGAAAGCTAAGCTTGTCAGTTTGTCACCATTTTCCAGCTCTGCATTTGTAAAAGAAATAACACTGGCAGGGAAATAATACAGAAATGTATCACATACACAGACTGCAGGAAGATATAATGTTCTTTTACATATTTGATATAAAGCCTAAATTAAGCTGTAGAAAAGGAGCCATGAATCTTCGCAGTCTCATTATCAAGCCTCCCTAAACCTCAAATACAGGAAAATACATTTAATAAACAAAGACTCAATAGGATTTTAATAGTACAATAAATTTCACTGACATTCACCACTAATCACATTTAAAAATATATTTTTAAAACAAAGTTCATACAGTGCAAAACCAGATTAAAAAAAGGTGAGTAACATAAGCGTATCTTACACCTATTACACTTACTTTAGCCTGGTTTTGACTGAAATAACTTTTAACGTGGTTGGCTGTAATTCCAGGGCAGTAAACACAAACACTCTCCCTTACCCCTCCTTTACTTTCCTGGGACCCTATTCATGGATACAGATGTTCTGTTTTCACAGTAGGCTGAGACAGAAAAGGGGATCAAGTCATCTCTCCCATCAACATAATTATCTCCATGATCTCTCTTAGTGTTGTCCCTCTACTCACCAGCAGCCAGGTGCTGCCTTTTACTTCTGATCACAAGCCACTCATTATCCACTGCTGAGAAAATCAGAGCTCCTTTACTCTTTCATGCATCTCCTAACAGAGAAAAAGCTTTAAGTCATTTTAGAGATAGCTGAAGTATTTTAAAAGTGGGGGCTTTATATATTTTGAACAACCTTAGAGATGGTGAACTTATATGGTGTTTCTAAGATCTGTAGAGAGAGAGGTTTTCTTAGTATCTCTTTTTTTTTTAATTCATTTTTAGTTTTGATGTCACTGGAACTTTATGCAGGTGAAAGGCTGCCCAGCCAGCCATGAAGGACTGGCTGCTTTGGAAAGAAACTAGAAACATGGGTAGAACTCATGTTTTGCCATATACATGCTACCCTCAAACCTTAGGCCCTCAAGCCTTAGTTAAGATCACTTTGAAGACTAGGAATAGAAAGCTTTAGGTGTCCCTCACTAAAGATGCCTTTTCACTGCAATTCTTCCTTGAATTATTATACTGGCATCTGACATAAGAGCATTTAAGTGCTGTCAAAACTGGAATAAGCTCACCAGCTCATCTGACTAAACCCATTGAGGGCCTTCAGACAGTAATACCATTATTGACCTGGGTTGAATTCAAATGCATTTGGAATGCTTGATATTTATCCAAATTATACCCATTGAAAAATCCCTGGCAGAATACAGATAATATCAGATTAAAATGTATCATTATAATTACTTCAAAGAGATGTCTGGTATCGAAATAATTAGGTTAGTAAATTTTTTTAATTAAATTATGATTTTTTAAAATTGTGTTAAAACTGCAACATGCATCTATGGACATCGCAACAAAACTACAAATCAGAAGAATTTGGGGCCTGAATATGAATATTTGCATTAATCTAATATAGTTATTACAGCATTGAGTTCAGTGATGTAATTCCAAATTTACACAAGCATAATTAGAGCCAGACCCAAGATTCAGCAGATCAATACAAATCTTGCCATGGGATGCAGTAGGCATAATAAGGCTCTGAGGAAAGTACTGAAGTGCTAGTACTATCCTACTTCACAGGACTTCTCCCAGCTTGACCATTATATCACTAAAATACTGTTTCTGCTAAGAATTGACATTCACCTAATAGCGGACATGAAAACACAGGTACGGAACCAAGCAGACATGAGAAAATAAAATTAGCAATAGGCTTTTGGTCAGAAATATTGAAAGAATTTGAGAGAATCTGAAGTTTTGTAGTACTTTTGCCTTTCCCTGAGACTTTATAATAAATTATATATATATACTTTATAATAAATTAGCTAGTAATAGAAACAGGGAAAAAGCAAAAGTAAATAAACCAAAGAAATGATGCCAGTAGTACTGGCCGGGATTTTTATAATGCCATATTCCTTGCTGTTCAAGTGAATAGATTCTCTCTGCTAATGTATGAAAAATAGGAATGTGGTTTTAATACCATTCTGCTTAGAATTGTAATTTATATTTGTAATCCTCTTTTCTTTAAACAGTTTGATACCTTGAACATAAAACTATGTTTTACAGATGCTCTCCTCTTTTAATTGAAATCACATCTCAGGTCAAGATCACCACTTTCCTTCTGCTTCCCTAACCTCTTCTTTCCCGAAGGCCTGTAACTTGTGAATTATTTAGCAATCATATTTGCTGCTGAAAATTGATTTCTGAGAGAATCCATATTGATTGAGATATGTGAGACTAATGAGTTTGAGGTTAAGGTGTTTAGGTATCATTATCTCTGATGGTCCTGAACCAGAATCTTCATATTTTTGCGCCTCTTGTCAATACTCTGTTTTATTTTATATCTCTACTTCAAGCTGTGCTTATGTATTAAAGAGCCAGAATAAATAAACATTTTATGCAGTGTCTGCAGTCTCTATATAGTCTCCCAGATGTCTTTCCTGTGAAATGCCAGTGTATGAAGGGGATACAAGCAAAGCATTGCCAAGCTTTCATTGTAGCTGGTAGCAAAAATAAGTAGCTGCTATGAATTGATGCCGCTGCCTTGATCAAAAACTGTTTATACACATTGAAGATCTGCTTCAATGGGTGAGACTTATACATGGACCAGGACTCTTACTAGCTAATTCAGACCTTGAACTCTTTTTGAGCTTCCACAGGATGGGGCAAAACTCCACAGAGCTGCCGCTGGTGCACATGGTGCCTTGCTTGGAGCTGCTCATCAGCATAGGCAGCATGCAAATCCATGGGGCATCCTCTCCTACAGACCCTTTTTTTCTCTGCTCACATTCAAGGGGTGGCTAGTGAACCCTTCTTGCAGGTCTGCCATTGAGTATGCTGCTCATCCTTCTTCTCCTCTGCCTTTTTTTGACATGCTGATATAAAAGGAAATCATGTACCTGCACAACACCCTAGGAGCCTTTCTGCAAGCCTCCACTCAATTTCCTGCCCTTGCACAGTGAAAATCACTTCCTCTGTGCCTTCTCTACCCACATGGGGAATAGGTACTATTTAACTGTCTTATCC